>VZTO01023869.1:21754-38630 GCA_013400615.1 Syrrhaptes paradoxus | reverse complement strand
TGAGAAAAAACTTCTTTACAGTGAGGGTAACAGAGCACTGGAACAGGCTGCCCAGAGAGGTTGTGGAGTCTCCTTCTCTGGAGACATTCAAAGCCCGCCTGGATGCGTTCCTGTGCGATCTGATCTAGGTGTTCCTGCTCCGGCAGGGGGATTGGACTAGATGATCTTTCGAGGTCCCTTCCAATCTGTAACATTCTGTGATTCTGTGATTTTTTTGGATCTCAGCGTCTGACATGCTTAGTTTCCTTCCTGTTTTCTAGAGTTATTTCTCAGATTTATTAACTTGTTTTATTTCAAATGTGTTATTTCTAGAATGAAGCTTGTGCTCAGGATGCTCAACAGCAATCCATAAGCAGCAGAGAAGAGGCTTCAGGTATAATTCTAAGTTAGGAAAAGCTTACGGTTGTGTATCTTGTGGTTGTGCAAAGATGAATTAAAAAATTAAAATGTTTTCACTGGCATGGTGAATCAATCTATTTCATTAACAAAAAATAATGACCCACAGCACAGTGCTGTACCCCTCCCTGGCCTCTTATCGTTAGGTTTCATTAACACAAACTAGACTTGGGAACTTTTTGAATGGCACTTCATTAAGTTTAAATATCAATGGAAGGGAAACTTCTTGCTCTCTCCTCCCTGCTATGAACAACCACTGCTTACCTTATGCTAGGTTTAGCAGTTGTTAGAGCCCTTTATGAGCATCTGACTCACTTACCCATCAAAAGTTAAACATGACAGTGGGAGAGAATCTGTGTAGTTTTCCACGGGCTTAGTGAGCTATAGTAGCTGGTGAAATTGTCAAGTGAATGCCAGTGTGAGAGTTGTGTGAGTGGGAGGGCTGGACTGTCTAAGTGGAGCAGGGGAGAAAGAGGAGAAGAAAAAGGAAGAAGACAAGCAGTCTTCCTTCTTTAGCTGTAGTGAGTCAGCAGATTAACTCGAACTGTTTAGGTGTGATGAAAAGTATGAAGGTGATGGCTACTTTTCCCTAAAATAAATTGAAATGGAGCTGCTTTGGAAATAATATTTATCTAAGGTTTGGGAAAATCACTTTGTCAGAAGCCTGGAATACTTATTTTACATGGAAACAGCAGTCCATATTTGTAACTCCTGAGCATGTGCGAAAGATAGGGCTAACACTTCTTCTTAGACATACATCTGTTGTGCTATGTATTGTAAGGATCTTGGGACAGAGCATCTTAAATAATTTTTAATTTGATAACCAAACTGAGCTGATGTTGGAATAACAGCAGCTTTACATCATCAAGAATGAGAACTGTCTTAAGTAATGGAGCAGCACTGTTGTTTTCCATCTTTTGAAAACTTTACAAAGTTGTCTCCTTAAATTTGTTCTAATGGATGGCAGTTGGCAGTTATCTGTTAATGTCAATCTGTTGACTAATTTATTTATATTTTTCATTTATTAAACTCAAGACTATACTTCTCAGGTCCTTTGTTGCAAGTCTGCAGTGAGGGGGAAAATCTTTGTGTTTGCTGCCAAAACAGCAGACTTCTGCCATTTAAGGAAGTAAATCTTAATACCTGACAGTTACAATTAAAGACAGAGGGCCATTTGACTACCATTACACAGGTTTAATTTAAACTGCAAATTGTTCTTTAGTGCTAGAACACCCATTTAAAAAGTTCCATCCCTACTAGGCATTTTTAATATTCTTCATTGTGAATGGTAATCAGGACTCCACTGCAATGAATAGGCTCCAGGGGGTGACGATGCATATCTCATCTAAGCGGAAAGGAAGCATATTGTCTCAATAATATGTCCAGTGCTGTTTTCCATGGAAAAATGAGTGCCTGAAATTTTATTACGCTAGTTGGGGAAGGCATGAAGAGAACAGTGTAATTTCAAACTTAAATATTAATTGTTTTATGTCTTGTATTTCCCTGAAAAAATTATAGTAGTGAACAATGATCATAGATGTCCAGAGGAGGAACAGACATTCATTTTAACATTGGTGGAAATCCCAGCTGACTCAAAAGAGTTTGATGCATCTGCTTTGCTGGAACAAACTTCAGAACCATTACTACCAGCACCAATATTTATCAGCCCAATAAATGCAGGTGAAACAAGCATAACTGAAGCAGAGAGGTAAATGCTTTGTTTTTAAGCACAGTTGAACACTTTTTGTGAATCTTGATTGTTCCCTGAATGTGCATTACAGATTAGAACTTCTCAAAAGAAGAAATGCAAGAGGAAATAGTGTTGGCAGACTGGTCAGAGAATTAAGAAAGTGAAAAGGGCTCTAATCAGATTTGAGAAAGATCTCATTGGTGGTTTAAAGTTAGTGTTTTAGTTAGTGGGGATTTTGGTGTCAAGCTTAATTTTGATTTTTTTTTTTTTTTTAATAGCAAGTCTTCCTTTTTAATAGAAGTCGTTTGTCCAGCCTGAGTATATTCTGCCATGGGTACTTAGAATAAAAAGCAATTGAAATGAACAGTCTAAGCATGTTCACATTTTTACAGTACTTTAACAGTTTTGTAAAATAGCTCTTTATGAATTGCTCTTCCAAATTTTTAGTGTAGATGGTGTTGTGGAGAACATGATAAACAGTGGACATACATTCAGATATCATCCTCTTGAATTTGTGCCGTGTTCAAAAGGCAGAAGAGCTGAAAAAGTAAACAGATTGATTACTTAATGGAATAATAGCTGGTTTGCAGCCCTGCAATGCAAAGGGTTTGAGTTTCTTTTACAAAGGAGTACTCCTCAGTGCAATGTGACAAAATTGTTATTGCAACATTACAGTTGAACTAAATCTCCTGGTCAGTTCAGGAGGAAAAAAAAACCAACATCAAAGGAAAAAGACATTCAGAAGAAAAGGAAGTGTTGCAAAGTTGTAAAAAACTCTGTTACTATATTAATGTAAGAGCTCAGATTGTAACTAGGGCTGTGATGCAATTCAGTCCGCATCATTGTGGAGGACCTTGTCCTGTGACATCAGATGTTAGTGTCATTCTTTTAGCTATTGAAAGGATAGGTCTTTGAGTGAATTTTGGCTGCACAATGCAAGAATTCTAACTCCTGTGGGACTACTGATGATGGACAGAATTGCTGACAGGCAGATTTGGGTACATCTTCTGTCTCACTGTTCCTTTACTCTTTACCCTATTTGCTTGTTTTCTGCTACATCCCTAGATGTCTTGCTGCCTTTTGAGATCACACTGGCAGAGGGTGGAAGGGTGTAGGGGCATGGGGATGAATATTCAACTGTGCATATAAGTAATACTGTATTTAAGGGCTTTCTAGGGTAGTTAATCAGTTATCATATTTTTACATTTTATAAAAATATCAAATGGAGTTCAAATAGAACAGCTTCTAAAGTAACTAGATTTTGTTATGACTAGAAGAACTCAATTCTCTAACTGAAGATAGGGCAGCAAAATGTTTCTCAGTAGTAAATAGTACATTTGAAGGTAATATTGACATTAAGGAAGAAGGAGTATCACCATAGATCCATGTGTAATTTCTGCACAGAAATGTTATACAAAGTAAATTTTGGCTTCTTGCACAGTCACAATAATGACTTTATATATAAACAGCATTGGATCCTTGACAAGTGCAGCTGATGAATTTGCTGCACCGTTACACAGCAGTATGGAAGCCAAACGACTAAAGAGTACATCAGTAGAGCCCATTCCAAATTTGCAGACAACTCAAAAAAGGTCAGCTGCTGAGCTTGAAGAGAATGATTTTCCTCCTGCCAAGAAAACTCTGTCTTCTGTTGTAGTGGAAGGTAACTTGGAAACCAGTTACAAGGTGAGATCGTAATTTGGTAAGCAAGTCTTCATGCATGGTGTAGATGCATATCATGTAATTGACCATTTTAGTTATGTTTATTTTTTAACAATGTCACTTGCTTAAAAATATAATGCCTATATGACTTAGAAGGAAAATCAACACCCATAGATTGCTTTTTATTATACTCCAGATGTATATTGGATGATTGGCATGATGATATGATCCCTTAAGGTGTCTGTTACATGAAGAAGTTGTTAGATACATTCCTACCATTTTTTAACATAGTGGATATTCGTTTTAGAGAACAATCTGTAAATAAAAACTGGCCAGCATGTTTCCAGCTTCCCTCTGTGCTTTTAGAACATGACCAAGCTTGTGGCAAATCAAAGACTTTCCATCTTCCGTGTTTTTCTAGTGTGCAGGTGCACAAGAAGCTGGGAGGGAGCATAGCCAGAGCAACAGATCAGAATTGGCCAAGGAGATATTCCATATCATGCAACATCATGCTCAGTATATAAATAGTTGGCCAGGAAGAGCTCTCTCACACCTCCCCCCCAGTTGTGTTTTTTTTCTTTTTAAAATTTCATTTCAGTTATTAAATTGCTCCTGTCTCAATGTATGAGTCTCTGTACCTTTGCCCTTCCAATTCTCTGGCCCATCCTGAGGGGACGGGGGTTGAAACCATGACAGGCAGTGACTGTCATTGATTTTTGGGAGTAGGCTAAGATTGTGTACTGTTATCTGGGTGATGGAATGGGTGATAATCCCCCCACATGATGCAGAGAGCTTTTCCAGGAAGAACTGGATAACAATCCTCTTCCTTCTTTGACCTCTCATCTTGACATCCTTATCTTGAGTCATTTGTCATAAGAACACCTTGAAAAGCCTGCTCAGGAAATCAGTTAAGTGATGGATGATGCTGTACTGAAGATGTAGTCTTCTGTATCACTCTTGTTCTTAGAACTGTACACACATGATATAACTTTATCAGCTTTCATTGTCTCCTCTGTATTGAGAAACATAGAGAAATAACTTCTTTTCTTCTTTTTTAAATACAGGGTTATTCAGTTAAATCCACAAACGCTACAAAGATAGCTTCTGGTAGGTAAACATAAACTCGTAAAACAAAATATAATGAATGTAAGTGCTTAATACGTCAGAGTTTTATACTGGTTGTTGTTGTGCTCAATAGTCCTGTCTGAGCCTATCTAACATAAAAGTATAAACAAATTCTTCCAGTAATGGCCTAATACAACAATTCTATGTCTTCTTTAAATTAGATGTGTTGGATTACATAACTGGCTGTTACTTTAATAATGGTTCTAAAAACATGGCTGCAGCTAGTCTATTTGTGAAATTCGGGACGTTTTTTGGACTAAACATTGTATCTTCTTTTAAGCAAATATTTCCAACTGTTGGAGAGTGCTAATAACCAAAGGTATTAACTGGTATTTTAACTGTACTATGCCAAAATAATTTATTTTTATTTTATTTTGGTTTTAGTTTTTGAAAAAAATATATGCACAATGTAATTGTTTGAAAGCTTAATCTGCCTCTGAAGAATCCAAGGGAAAGCAGAACTTGTAATAATGCAGTCTTCAGTGGTCTGAGTCTATGAAAGGTTTGGAGAACTATGGCCCTCAAAAAGACTTTAAAGGGAAACCGTAGAAGCTTAAACAGCTAGATGACTTGACTAGGTTCTATGGTGTGCTGTAAAGGATGGGGGTGGAATGCTGTAAAACCACACTTCTGACAGCTTTTCCCCATAACATCTGTAAGATCTCATATACTTTAAAAGTAGGCTGTGAACCTTTAGTTCTTAGTGGTGACTTCAAAAAAATAACAAAAATTCAGTCCTTCTCTTGCAATGGTGCAGGCCATACACATCTTTTGGGCTATTGTGTTATCACTGAAGTTAAGTAACTGAAATCCTTGAATGGCTCTCAACTCCTTTTACAGGGAAACCTTTTCAAAAAACAGAGGTTTCAGCAAAGGAAGAAGTACTTACCTCTGTGATGGTGTCTGAGTCTATGTCACCCCTGGCTGAGAGAAGCCAGCTTGAGACTTTGGAGAATTCAGGGAAAGCACCACTTGAGAATTCAGCATCCAGACAGGAAGAGGAGGTGATGTCTAGATTAACCTCTAGCAGAAAAGCAGAAATAAGTGGACAAGGAAAGCAGGGGGATGTAAATCAATCTGGACAGCTGGAATATACTGGAAGCCTAGCGTCCTCTTCCAAAACTCCATTACTCAGGTATTTATGCAATGTTTTGTCAGCCTTTTATGTAAAAAAAGACCTTGTTTCCATATTGAGGTTCTTATATCCTTTTTCCACTTGGTACTGCCCTTCTTGTCATACTATTGTTTGTAACCTACATGGGTAAGAGTTACAGTGTCTATTCTCTTCAGCAAATCAGAAAGGATCAAACTGTCTGCTTTGATATTTGAATTATTTTATTCATTAAATGACAGATCGACCTAGGGACACTACTGACATATGGTATGTCTCTTTAGACACTGACAGATGTCTCTTGTGAGGCAAGACATCCATTGCTATAATACAGCTGTAGGATAGTTGTTGTTTTCCTTAGCTCAGTGTAATGTTGTGATATATACACCCATCCATTTGTTCTGATTTTTGTCCTTCTGCTAATAAGATTTGTTACTGAGTAGTACTCAGCACACTGGATTTTTAGGACTAACTTAAGATGTGTCATTCCCCCAAAGGAGTTTCAATCTTGACAGCTCAGAGGATATTCCTCTTATTTAGCCATCTGACTGTGGATTTTTTTAATATACCTTTCTATAATGTTTAAGTGTTTGAGTACCTGCCCTCTGTTGCTCTTGCTCTCACTGATTTTGATAGTGGTGCTCCATTGGTCTCTTTTGTCATTTACTCTTTCATTATGCTTGTCTGAGTACCAAAACTGGCTATTTGTACCTGGGACATCCACAGCAATTGGGTAATAATGCAATAACATTGGAGTCTTTGCCTTAAATGTTACTTTCTAAGTTATATACTCTTAACAACATGAAAAGTCTATACTCTATGTAGTTCCCCCATCATTGTGACTTCCCTAAGTTCATTGGTGCTACGTATGGTGCTGTTAATAGGCTGAAACCTGGCAGCAGATAAGTCTTCTTTCTGATGTTTAAGATAGTCTGCTGTGCCCCATCCTTGGGAATCAGGTTTCCTTTTCCTTTGATTACATGAAAGACACTCTTTTAAGCTTGCTCTTCAGGAGTATGTGTGGAGAATNACCCTGCAAAACACTATGGTAGTTATGTTCATGCAAAGCACTATGGTAGTTATGTTCATGCAAGCTCAATCACATCCCTTCCTTTCTCATTCAGCCATTCGCCCACAATATTCTCCACAAGTATGTCTCTGTTCCTCTTGGAATCTCTTTCTGGAGATCTGGTAGGCTCTGTTTTAGTAGCAAATAGTAGGTTCCTGCTCTCAGGGTTGGAGATTGTCAAGAGTCTCTATAACTCTTTGAAAAACTCTTGTGCCAGAATATTCAGTAATACATAAGCCTTTCTCAGGATGACATCTCAGAGGTGTGTGTTTGTTTCCCATGTAGCGAATTGGACTCCTGTAATACTACCTACATCTTTCTTTTATGGAGCAATCCTATGACATCCTGACTGTATTTGTTTTGAACAGGGGTGGACGAAAACCTTTGGGATTTTTATCGTTAATTTGCAAAAAAAGTAGTTCTGAATCTGCAGAAGATACCAAAGGGAATAGAGGGAAGATCCAAAAACCTCGGATTGTGACTCCAAAGCGAAGTCTAAAAAAGCCCTCTCCATCCACTAAGGATGACAGGGATTCTTGTTCCCTTCCCTCTACAAGCACATCATCGTCTGTGGAGTATGGGAATGTAGCTGCTGATGCTGCAGTTACGGTATGTGTTTACTTTTGAATGCCCTTGCATTTTTGAGATGTGAAGAACAGTGAATTAATCATTTCAGGAGTGGGTAGGTGGGCATGTAGTCTTCATGTTTTGAGAGAGATATCTGCTCCAGTGAATAAATCATGACTTGTGTATGCCTAGGAAAGTTACAAGGGAACTAAGTTATTTTTTTCTCTGCACATATATCTACTTGTTTCCCATTTTAAGTAAGCTCTGAATCTTTTGCCTAAACTTCCTATCTAAATTGGAAGCTAAAGTGCACATATACATGAACACACACACACTCTTACACACAAACAGATTTAAGACTGTTAAGAGCAGTCTTGTCTTTTATCTATTAGGTTCCAAGTAACAAGCCATCTGAGAAGCCACCCCTTTGTGCTAAAGATCAAGAGAAGGATGAAGAGCCAACCAGAATCTCTGAGTATTTTTTCAGTGACATCTTTATGGAAGTGGATGATTCAGAATAGCAAATTGGCTTTATAAAAACCTGGGATCTGAGAGTATAATGCAACAAGAAAAGAGTATTTTTTAAAAGTTCTGTTTTGTTCTGATGTTCATTATGCCACATTTATTGTCAGCCACGGTGTTGTTTAATAAATTCCATAAAGATTAAATGGACTCCTTCTGAAGAAACCTGAATACTTTTAAAATGTTGACATTCAAACCACTACATTGATGTCATTGGACCAGACCAGCAGCTGCTGGCTTTTAGTTTCATTTGTTTAGATAATGTGTGCATGACTATCTTCCAGAAGAGTGCAATGAAAAAAGTGCTTAATCTTGTGACAAGTATCCCTTTGAATTTTAATGCTAAAGCTTGTGGTACTGGTTATACAAGTTCTTTACTTCTTTTTGTGAAGTATGCTATGTTAGTGTGTTAGAAGGAGGAATGAACCTCTTAGGTATAGTGTAATCTCTGTAGATCAGGACGCAAATGCTGAAAGTAATGTAGCAAATACATAGATATGTTCAGCACTGCAGGTATTTTTATTAGCATCTCCAAATTATGTATTTTTGTAAGAGTTTTTAATGCCATAAATTAAAAGATTTTAGCCTGAGAAGCCAAATGGGTTTAGTTCCTTAAAAAATATATTGAGAAAACCAGAAAAACACAGTTTACTAAAAGAATGCTATACAGTGTTAATCTTTGCAACTGTTCTGTTGGAGTGGGAGGAAGAGGTTATTGTTTACTAGTATAAATGCTAATTTCCTTCTAAATTTGAAAACAAGGGGATAGATACAATTTCTTTTCCTTGATTTTAGGTGTAGGTGTTTGTATCTCAGGTGACCTCCTTGGTTTCCCTTGTGCAAAGTAGCACAAAGAGATTGGATTTAAACCATGAATATACAATGTGATTGCTTTGAGGCTTTGCTACTTTGAAACAGTTGAATTTGAATGGTTTTCCTCGTGTTGCATGTCTGCTTGTACTGTAACTCACTGTAAAATGCTGGTGTAGCTTCAGATTTTAGTCTAATTTTTTACTTGCCTCATCAAGAAGATTGTCTTGATGAGGTAACAAGGTTTGTGCAGTCTCAAAGTCATGTGGTCACTGAAAGATTCAGTATTTATTCTGAAACTCCTTATTACACAAAACTGAGTGTGTAGATTTAAGTGGTCTAAAGTTTTATCTTGTTTCTTAATACCAGCAAGTACTTCTGTGAAACAAGTGATTTATTATGAAAGTCAAACTGATGTTTAAATGGTATTGTTATGTTCTCAAGAAACCCATCTTCATCTTTGGACTGCATAATCATTTACTGGCAAATATTTTCATATAAGTATCTAGTTAATTTTGAAATACTTTATGAGATTTGAGAATGTTTGCTTTTTCAGAAGTTATTGGCGAGGCTTCTGAAGGAACCTTTAAAATTTTGTCAATAAGGAAAAAATACACAGAAAAGCTACTGTTACTGCAAATTGCTTATATTATTAGGCTGCTGTCAATCAAATGTTGCTAGCAGCAGTATCTTCTTGAGGTGATGGAAAAGGGACTAACAGTCCCAGTGTAAAGTAACTTACTTGAAAGCATACTGTCAACCTCCTTCCCCAATGAACTCCAGCGTTTCTGTTCAGACAGTATCTTGTGCTCTGCCTAATCCATTTAACTTGAACTGTTTATCTGATGTCTTACTGTAAACATGAAATAGATTATACATAAAGCTCCATGTATTGTGTATCTTGTAGATACTATTTTATGTATGCAAGTGTTTAGTTCCGACACATG
This sequence comes from Syrrhaptes paradoxus, assembly GCA_013400615.1. NCBI lineage: Eukaryota > Metazoa > Chordata > Aves > Pterocliformes > Pteroclidae > Syrrhaptes > Syrrhaptes paradoxus. The sequence continues at coordinate 28,731 of VZTO01023869.1, read as the reverse complement.
TGGCATGTTTAAATTACTTGCACTGATAGCGCCTAAAAATAGATGTATGGGGAGTGGCTATAAAATAATTGCCCTAAGAACTTCTTGAGGTGATAACCATTCTGCATTTAGTCGCGTACATTTTAGCTTGCATTCGTATTGCACGGAAAAAAAACCCCACAACTATTTAATTACTAAGACTTAATGTGCCTTATCTACCTTGTTAATTGGGGCTACACATTTTTTCCCCTGCAGTAAATCATATGCACTTTGTTAGAGGATTCTTTTTTTTAAAGAACAAATTTAATTTTAATAGAGATAAGGCAACTTTGTGTTCTGTGTATGAAAGTTTTATAATGGTCAAGGATGCTAGAAAAGATCAGTGAACTCTCAATGACTATTTAGCATTTTCACAAACATCTGGCATGATCCTGCTTAGAGTTGTCTTGACACCCTCTATCATCACATATAAGCTTTCTGTTTCAAAGAAAGTAGTCATATTCTGTATGTAAATTATGTGAATAAATTCTTTTATATTACCTGTGCTTCCATTTCTTAGAATATTAGTTGCAGTTCTTGAAGGCTCATAGGTATACTAAGGTAATAAAAGTGTGGACTAAATGAAGGGCTAAAGTTCAGGATGCAACAGTGGGATGCATATCGGCCTGCTTCTGGGGTCTATCTTGTCTACCTCCCCCTTAATGGTCACTTTGGGCGCGGACAAGGCCGAGACGGCGCGGCCCGGCCTGGCCCTGCCGCGGCGCCCGGAGGCCCCGCTCTGCCTATTGGCTGCAGCCGGGGGAGTGGCGGCGGCGGGCCTGGGACGGCCGGCTCTGCTCGGCTGGGTGGGCTAGGCCGCCATGCTGCTGGGCCCAGGGCGCCTACGGGTCCTCAGGCGGCTGCTGCGCCGCGCGGCCGCCGCCCCGGCTGCCCGCGCCTACCGCGGCGAGGCGGTGGCGGCGGTGGGCTCGCCCCCCGACGCGAACTCCGCGCTCTACCAGGTAGGCCGCACTGGGCGGGCCCGGCTCCATCCGCCCAGAGGGCCGCAGGCCGCGGAAGGGAGGCTGGGGGGGGGGGACGACCTGCAGGAGCAAGGGGCTGGCCTTCCCGCAAGCCAGGCAGCGGCGGGGCATTGCTCACCCCTGTGCGCCGGCGGCCAGGCTGGGAACGGGCCCGGGCGCGGCCAGTGCCGACCCTTCCAGCCTGCTCCGGCCCACGGTTCAGCCCCCTTCCGCTTCCACGCCTCGCTTGTGGCAAACCCGCTGGCTGTTGAGGGAAGCTCCCGCCCCTGAGGTCTACCTGCGAGCGGCGCCCCCGCGCTGCGGGGTCTCGGGGTGCGTGTGCGCCCGGGCCGGGGCCGGCCGCCGCAGAACAGAACCGGGCCGGGGGGACGCGGGCTCTGAGTGGAAGCAGGGCAGTGGCTCCTTAACAGATAGTGTTACAGCGGCCTTTCGGTACACGGTGCCCGGTAAACACGGGCTTCTGTGAATGGGCTGGAGGTCACCGTGCGGCCAGGCCGAGTGCTGCTCCCCGTCGTGTTTCTGAAATGCCAAGTGCTCTTTATTGCATTGAAGTGGTGTGTACCGTGTAAAAAGACCGTGGGTTTGTGCCGTCGTCTGCCTGCCTCATCATGGATTTTTTTACGCTTTTTTTTTTTTTAAATCAGAATACCAGCTTTTGTTGGATTTTCATGTTGAAGAACTGGTTGATATCGCACTAGTGGAGTGGAGACAGGGAGTTTGTAAGCAGTTGAGGGTGGTGTCCGATGATTTCAAAGTCGGAAATTTTCTTAATGTTTGGAAATTGACGGTTGAGAGTCGTTTTACAAAGTTACAGGCATGCCTGCAGGAAACATACTAGCAGAAAGAACTACCTTTTGAGGAGGAGGAGGACAGATAGGTGGGGTTCCAGTTGTCTTTACATCAGTAAAGACTGGAATAGTACTTGTATCTTGTTAAGTCCTTTTATTTTTAATGTGGCATCATTAATGTCATAATTTTCAAGATAAACATCATGCTTACAGTTAGGCTGAGAAAAATGTAGGTTTGGGTATGGATCAAAACTGTTAGGAGGGTATGCATTTTTTTATAGATTTGTGCCAGGTAAAATATCAAACAGCTAGTGAAACAACAATGTGTATTCGTATCGAAATAATTTCTTTTCGTTCCATGTTTGGTTTTTCAGAAACTAAATTTTGGGATAGAAGTTAGATGATTGAAACTTATGTGAAATTTCAGTTGGTGTATATACATACACAAAGCTTGGGTATATGAAGTATATATACATATGAGTGTATTTGTATTTTGCATACCAAAAAAAATAATATTTTAATAAATGTGTTTACTCAGCTGAGCTGTTGCTGGATTTCCATTTGTGTGTGTGCACCTTTTGATCTCAAAAAAAAGCAAGACTTGGTTACTTTTGGAGAACACATTTTTTTACCTTTTTTATGTTCATATCTTTTGGCATCAGTTTCTAAAGGGATGTTAAGACAGGAGAAGTTTGCCTGGCTGTGCTAGACAAGCCCACTTACTTGGATACATCTGGTACGTCATTCAAACAGTAAAATAGGTAACAGCATCAGTAGAAATAATTTATAGAGCATAGTAAATGCACATAGTGCTTTACAAACACGACTGGGGTCCCTGCTGTGAGGCGCTTAAGAAAGTAATACAAGGAATAACAGTGCAAACACATGAAAGCATAGTGGTATGTGATGAAGGTCTTGCCTCTTTTAGCTATTGTTTGCCTTTCTGGCTGTGAATTCAGCTAGACAAGCTGGCCTTCATAATGTAAACTGTCTTTCAGACGAGACAGGTAAAAATGTAATTTAAAAATGAGTGAGTCTAAATTCTGGAAAATGAAAATCTATGTAAAGTTTCAAGGATTAGCTTTTGCAGACACTTTGCTTGTGTAGCAGTAATTCAGTTAGCTCATGCAATAACTGTAGGATTAGTCTGTAGGTTTTGCTTCTTGATTTTGCTTTAAAGTTTGTAGAAGCAGCCGTAATAACAGCAGAATTTCATAGAATTTACTGATGCAAGGGCCGGTTTACAGAAAGAACTTGCATCACGTCCCTGGCCGCCTTGTCGTTAATAACGAAGAGCCCACAAATACTGGTAAAACTAGCATGTTTGCTTCTGAGAGGAGCCTCTTCTGTGTGTATTAAAAATCTACAGTAAGGTTTCAAGGCATCTTTACTTTTCCTTTGTAAAGTATAATGGTGTTGTGTTCTGGTTAAAGGCATGAAAGATAAGGATAGAAATTGTTAATTTAAGCAACTCAAATATTTGAGTACAGTATTTTTTATAGTTGATCTGAAAAGTCCATTGCAGTTTTTCATGTAGAGTAGCTAAAGTATCTACAGTGAGTTACTAACTCAGAATCTAATAAAGAAGCTTATGGTTGTGATTGCTGTGCTCCTTTTGATTTCCTCTGCCAGTTTTTAGCTCTTTTTTTTTTTTTTTCTCTTATGTTAAAGGTGAGTTTTTAAGCTCGGTACTGTGTGCAAAAGGTGAGTGTATTTAGAGAAAACAGTCTGCCCGAACAGGGAAAAATGGGGAAAATACTGTATGTGTAACGCTGTGAAATGAGCCAGCTGGACAAGCTGAACATTCACACATGCAATAAAATTGTCTGTTGTGACCACCACAGATTTTTACAAGTATGGAATTACAATGGCTGTTTTACAGATTTTTCACAGGGGATGAAAGTTAACTTGTTAACAGAGTCTTCTGGAAAGGACTAAAAGTGGGTTTTGTTTTTTTCAGTGCTGCACATGGTTGTGTGTCTGCAGGTACTGACCATAGTCTCCTAGGAGCAGAGGAGTCAGGTTAACAAGACATTATTGTTTTGTTCTTGGTTTCTGGGATGCAGTGACAGTGGTAAAATTGCCGGTAGGTCATTGCAGTGTGTTTTCACAGGTTAGGAGGAAGGAAAACAGTGACAGAGATAGGTTTTTGGAGCTGTGCTGTAGGTGGGGCAGGGAGAGGAAGAATTAAAGTATCAAGAGAAGTAGGCGCGTAGTGTGGTGGACATGCTGATACAGCCTTACAAGGGAGGGAGGAGATGCAGAAGTTTTGTGGTGTCCTGTGTCCTCAGTAGTCAGGGGCTGCAGGGTGTCACCACAAATCAAAGAGATTTGAACTGAGGTTGGTATCTTGAGGTGTGTTCAGTGTTGCCTTGTGATTGGGTGTTCCAGAATTTGTACAGGGGTAGGCTGTGAGCTGTATTGCAAGGTGGCACTTTGTTAGAACATGGGGAATCCTTCCCAGGAGCCAACAGAGACACAAGATTTGGACTTACTGTTTAAGTATGTCACCTTCATCTTGCTGGATGACCTCTGAATTGCAGACTTCATGTATTAACAGTGTTTATGAACTGATAAAATTGCCAAGATCTGCTTTCACCTTTACCTTTCAATAGAGTATTTTTAATCTATTTGTAGCAATTACAAAGAGGGAGAAATGTGTTCTTTTGAAAGTCTTATTGTGCAGCTAAAAAGGAGTGAATGTGAGGTGCCTATGTATGTGTTTTTATTTTCTTGTGGCTTTCCATTTTGGTGCCTTTCAGTGGCTAAGACAGAGCTGAACAAACTTAACTCCAACACTTGTTGCTTCTAGGAGAAACCTTAATTCTCAATGTTCAAGTAAGTCCTAGTATTAAGAGTTAGCAGATTGTTTTTTCTGTCAAAGTAGACCCCAACATTTTCTAAATGAGAATTTGACAAGACAGCATGTTTTGTTTGTTTGTTGGGTTTTTTTATGCAGCAGTTGTTATGTTTCTTTATTGCAGTTACGCTTTTCAAAGAGGTAACATAGCTCTTAATATGCCTTGAAACATCCAGATTAAGCTTGACTAATACCTTTTAATTCCCAAGAAATGGTAAAAAAACTGCTGTAATGAGCACACAGAGTTTTGGATAGTTCTGATAGAAAGGGTGAGTTCAGTACAGGATCACTCATATTCAAAAGTAAGAGTCTTCATTTTTCTAAGAGAGATATTGGCAAGAAGACCAGATTAAAAAAAAAAAAAGGAAAGAAAAAAAAAAGCTTTGTTTTATTTTTATGTTCTACCTAAGCAACAGGAACATAAAAAGTGTTCTCGGAATTCTGTTTGGTCTAGGTCATTCATCTTTTGGTACAAGAGACGTAACAGCACTTAATTTGAATCCTCATGATTTTTTTTACAAAATTAGATTAAAAGAGCAAACAAACCTGTTACAAAAAAAACCTAACAAAACCTTAAAAATAACACTTCAACTCTGTAATGACTAATTCTGTATTTGTTTACTAAATTTGTAACTAGTCTTTTACAATCCTAGTGCACTCAGAGTTTTTGTGAAACATGTTTATTAAACACTTGGGGTGCTTGAGGAAAGCCAATACATAGGTAGAAATGTTACTACTTTAAAGATGATACAGAGCCAGTATTTAATAAAGTAAAATGAAATTGCAACATAAATAAATCTTGTACTTTCCATGTTCATTTATTAAAAAATAATACTGTCACTCGTGGTTAAAGTGGTGTTTTATTCCACACTTAGGAAAACTATGAACAAATGCGAGCACTGGTAACCAAACTCCAAGAGCAAGCAGAAAAGATCAAGTTAGGTAAGTATGACAGTCTGGATTTTAGAACCCTTGTTTAATTTGGTCCAAAACCCACTTTTGTTCTTTGGAATTTTTTCCCCTTTAGCTGTACAGTCACTAATCAGTTCATTCAGATGTGACATATTTGCTGGATTATAGTAGTCATATTGAAATTTTAGTTCAGCTGTTTAAATCTAGATTTACCGTCCTCTTGCAGTTGAAAATCTTAAAATGTTTATGTCCCAGCTAACTTGGTTCAAAATTCAGGTTTGTTTTGGTTTTTTTTAAGTAACTCAGGATAGCTAAGAAAAATGTTCATACTGTTAGCACTTCTTTGTTTGCCACAGTATCTAGTGTGTTAACACGTTTTTTTGTTTGCCAGTTGAATATCAGAGCAATATCCTAATGCAAGCAAATCCATAAATTACTGGAAGCAGACATAATGAAAGCAAGGCTGCTTTAGTCAAACAGAAGATTCAGTTCATTGCAAGTAGATCATGAAAACTTGATGTTTAGAGTCAGTTAATTTGTAATCAGTTAAGACCTTAGTAATCAATGGAATGTATGTTTCTAATGGCAATTTTTAAAAAACAGATTGGATTATTAATAAAATGCTTTTACTGATACACTTTCCACTTCACCTGCTTCCTTGCTTCATCCACTGCTGCCTGCTTTCATAACAAATTGGTCTGGCAAATGTACTTCTGTTTAAGTTGCAGTTTGGTCTTCTCACATGCAAAGAGCATTTTCAAAGACCCTAGCTGTAGTTGTGTTGGTGAACAAAAGCAAGTCTGCAATGGTTTAAAAGACTGAAATCTGTTTTTCATGTTCTTGATGTGTAAGACTACCTGAATTAATTACAGCTTACTGTAATTAATTGGCGTGATAAAATGAAAGTGGCTTATAAATGTTTAACTGTGCTGCCAGAGGTTGTGCACACAGGTTTTATTCTCCCCTTCTTCTGTCCATCGTGGTACTGTTTGTCTCTTTATACACTGTTTCTTATATAATGCAATTTATTTTACAGTTTTGGAACAGAGCATAGTGAAGATTTTGTGCTTAGTGTTTTTTCTTGCTTGCAGTGAAACAAAGCTCCAGGATTTCCCAAGGAGATCCTGAAAACCATGGACTACCTCTGCCTTTTAGGAGTGTAGAGACTGCTCAGCAGTTCACTGTGGCTCATGAACTAACGGTCATGGCCTTCTTCACTGTTATATGTTTTCCTGTTCTTGCCTGTTACATAACAGGTCAAGAACATGTCCCTCATAGAATCATAGAATGTTTTGGGTTGGAAGGGACCTTAAAGATCATCGAGTTCCAACCCCCCTGCCATGGCCAGGGACACCTCCCACTAGACCAGGTTGCTCAAAGCCTCATCCAGCCTGGCCTTGAACACCTCCAGGGATG
>VZTO01023869.1:1783-20391 GCA_013400615.1 Syrrhaptes paradoxus | reverse complement strand
AAGTGATCCTTGAATATTAGCCAGCTTTCTTGGGCCCCTCTTCTCTCCAGGGCTTTATCCCATGGGCCTCTTCCAAGCAGGTCCCTGAAGAGGCCAAAGTCCGCTCTCCTAAAGTCCAGGGTAGTGAGTTTGCTGTGTGCCCTCCTCACTGCCCTGAGGATCCTGAACTCCACCATCTCATGGTCGCTGCATCCCAGGCTGCCCTTAAGTTCTGCATTCCCCACCAGCCCTTCCTTGTTGGTGAGAACAAGGTCCAGCATAGCCCCTCTCCTTTTCTCGATCCCAGGGAGCTCTACCAGTATGTCAATACACTGTTTTAGGTGACATTGATTGAGACTGTTTTGCTTATCGTGTAAGTATATGAGAAGAATTAGGTACTTATGTTGAATACTTGAGAGGGATAAGTGCAACATCTTTTTCTTTGTACGAGCTGTCTTTCAGAGGATGATGAGCTCTTGCCTGAGGTCTTTGCAATGAATGCTTCATTCTTTATCGGTTACTTCAGTGGTTAGGGCTTTTGTGAACCAATATCCCATGCTACTGAGTAATCCCCAGCTGTGCAACAGAAATACAGTGCCTGCCCCAAGGAATTTACTGGCTATGATAAATTACAACAAATGGATTTCTGATGAGAAGAAGAAGAAGCAACTGAGATAATTGTAGTCTCTGTGACTGGCAGCAGTCATAGCACATCAGCAGTCACATTGAAGTTTTTATTTCTCCTGTAAAGGAGAAATTAAAGGGATTTAAAATTAAATGCATCCAAGGTAGCTTCATTGTCAGAGACGCTGTGATTCTGTGATTCATATTCTACAGAATGGAGGCTAGCATAGGGTAGAGCGAATGTTTTGGTCTTGGAAGTGAAAAGTTCAGTAGAATGTCTACAGGGCCCGGAGGGCAAGCATTTATGATTAGTGTGTTAAGAGGGGAGGTGCACAGAGATGGCAGGAATCACAAGATGGAAAATTGTTTTTGCAGCATCACTCTAGGTGTAAATGAGAAAGGCATGATTGAGGTCAGAGAACATGTTGTTATCATGATGTGGGCTGTTGAGAACTTGGATGAGAGTATTAGCTCTGTGGGTGGATATGAGAGGTTGTATCTTAAGCTTATACAGAAAAAAATTTACGAGAGTTATACTTAGGCTGGATATACAGACCTAATGAACAGGCTGATTCAGAAATAAATAGTGAACTTTCTGGCATGCGTAATAGGTGGGAAATTATGTGCATAGTGATCAAGGAAGGAGGTAAGAGAGATTACTTGAAAGGAAGGCTTAAAAGCTCTGTTTCAGTGAGGTTTAGCTGGCAAGGAAATCTCAAAGTCTCAGGAGAAATGTTAGCAAAATAGCACCTTCTTTATTTTGGACGGGAGAGACAATTTTAGAGTGATGAGGTGGATTAGTGATCTGCCTACACAGACAATGTTTATATAAGCTGTTATAAAGAGGCTGAGGTGTGTCAACAAATCTTAAGTATTGAATGACACGAAGCTCTAGAGAGCAAAAGATACTATTTAGGATAGCTTCGAGTAAAAGATTGAAATGAAGCAAAGATAAACTTGATATTAAATGGTGTGTGTCTGAACTCTTCTTACAGTTTTGGAGTGATCTAAGGAAATGAACCCAGATTGTGTTGGCTCTTTCAAGATTGGATTCAGCTTAGCTATTTTGAACCAATTTTGAGGAATAGTATATTTTGTAGTTGTTATTGCTGTGCTTTTGTCTGTGTGTTTGTGTTTTCAACCCTTTTGTTCATTGCCAAGCAGTGGGGGAAAGTTTCAGACGGCTGTCTTTACTTCAAGACTAACTGTAAAAAATGAGGGCAGAAATGGAGTAGATGCTGAAAAGCAAGCATTTTTATCAATACTTTAAATCTGTTTGAAGTGAAAAACATTATTTATTAAATTCGTTATTAAGGTCCATACTTCAAAAACTTGGAACTCGTCAGTGCTTCCAATCTAAGTTTTAATATAAGTGATGATTTATCTATCTGTGTCCATAGTAAATCTAACAATTTACTGTTGTATCACAGGAGGTGGAGAAAAAGCTCGTAAGCTTCACGCATCAAGAGGAAAGCTATTACCCAGAGAGAGAATTGACAGGCTTATTGATCCTGGGTAGGTACCTGCTTTTGTAAAAAACACTTCAGGTTCTCTTTTGCAGGTAAATACTGTAACAGGCTTGTTTTCTTTTTAGTTTCCATAAACACTGGCAGATAAAACAGTTGAAATTTTATGGAAATATTCTTTGAAATATTAATCTTTTTTAAAGCAGATCTTATTTAAAAAAAAAATAACCTTTTAAGTGAGATTCAATGCCAGATATGCCTGATTCCTTTTTAAAGTAATGTTATATTTGTCATTATTCAGGTCTCCATTCTTGGAGTTTTCACAGTTTGCAGGTTACCAGTTGTATGGTAATGAAGAGGTGCCAGCAGGAGGCATTATCACAGGCATTGGACGAGTATCTGGGTGAGAAATACCAGTGATCTACATTATAGATGATATGAAAAGAAAGAAGGTATAATTTTGTTTAGTTTCCAGTATTAAGCTATTACCATTTTCAGTGTTTCATTTTTGACACACAAAAAATCAATAAAGCTGGTATCTTAATTTGTTCATTCTTAGCTAAAAGGAAGTGATTTTGTATTTTATTAGTTAGTGTATCCCATATTGAAGCAGAGCGCACGCAGTTTCTGGTGTCTGATAAAGGAAAGAGATTAGTGCAACAGTAAGGCGTTTCCAAAAAATATTCTATGCTAAGAATTAGTTTTGCTCACTAAAAGTACCTCCAGGGCTATTGTTGAAATTAAATATGATGCTATGTAGCATTATTTTAGGGAGTTAGGGGGCTGTGAAACAGGACATCATAGTGCTGGGACTCCTGTTACAGTGTGCATTTAAGGGAATGCAGGTAAGGAATGCTCTGTTTGGGATCGGGGCTTCGAGGGTCCTTAGCATGTTGCAGTTCTTGACCAACAAACGTATTTACTCATTAGAAATATTTTTCTCTCTCATAAACTTGTTTTTATTTTTAGGGTGGAATGCTTGATTGTTGCTAATGATGCAACTGTCAAAGGTGGTACCTATTATCCTATCACTGTTAAGAAACATTTACGTGCTCAAGAAATTGCAATGCAAAATCATCTCCCTTGCTTATATTTGGGTAAGTCCCATTGCAGAAATAGCGAATGTCCTTTGTTAAGGGCAGCTCAGGATCTCTATATCTAAAGATACTGCCTTTTTAAATAAATGTTGTTGAGACTGATGTGTGCACTGCTATAGGGCTGCATTCATAAGATGCAGATATAATTATGCCACTGTATCACTTCTTTCTTATTCCTTTCATTCTGTCATGCTCCAGTAATCCGTCCTGGTCTCATCCAGTCTTAATTCAAATTAAGGTTTGAAAAAAAAAGTTACTTTGCCTTTTGGTGGAGCATGTAGCTTTATGAAAGAACATATCAAAGAAATGAAAAAAATCTCAGTGTCAAAAACATCAACTATAGTTTGCATTAACACATTTTTACAATTTGGGATTCATTTTACTGAAGCAGAAATTTCATTGTGTATTGTTTTGCATTTTGAGTTTAGTCTGTTAAATCAGTATTTAGCCAAACCTTCATGTAAGTTTTAACTTATGTGTAATTTTATTAAAGATTAAGATCAGAGTGACAGATGTCTTTAGTATATTACAGGTAGAATTTTCTTAGCCTGGTATTGTACAAATACAGGAGCTTTCTGCCAATGTCTGGCTTTCAGTCTCAATTCCCAGTCTTACAACTTTTGAATCCATTAGCCAATTTCAGCCAAATATGACAGAGGGATTTAAGAGAGTTATGTATTCCCGTGGATTTTGTGTAAGTCGGCATCAGAGGAGAAAGCCCTTTCTACTGTCTCTATGTAAAAAATAGGGTGGGTTAGTCCTTGTCTGTTTGGCTTGGTTTAGCAGCTTACATAGCAGCTGAGAGGCATTAATTGGTTTGCCAGTCACGGTGCTTGTCAACATAATAGTCAACATAAATGTAAGTCCTGGCCAGCATAAGTGTTTGTAATTTCTTTCCCTGATCACACGCTAAACATGCAAAGAATACTGAGAGGATTAGGAGAAATATGAGCTTGAAAGTATTGGTGGGATGGATACAGGGACAGTGTAGGTGGGGACTTGGTGGAATTGTCGTACTGCAATGGAAAAAGTCTTGGAGGCAAGGGGAGGGATACATTTTTATCTTAGTCATAAAAAACAGAAGAAACTTAGCTTCGCTGCTTGTGAAACTACTGCATGGCTTTTTTTAGTCTGAATTATCAGCAAATTCTGTCTGTTCAGGCAGCTTCTTTTTTTTTTAGTGAATTACGAGTGAGGAGTTAGGTGTGGTTCTACTGTTTTAAGATCTTACAGAATGTGGAACTCTGGGACATAGATAAGCTTTTGAAACAAAAGTTTACTTTTTTTCCTTACATCTTTGAGGTGTATAGTCCCTGTATGTATACTGCTCACCACTCAAACATGATGAGTTATTTCACCTTTGCAATTTCTCTACCTGGGCTTGTTTCAGTTCATTTCAGTTGTGTGATCAAGAGGGACTGCTTTGTGGTAAATCAGCAGTTGGCTGCACATGTAATTTTCATACCATTTGAACTGCTTTTTTCCTCAGTGGTGGCCACCTCGGTGTTAATTCTCTGGTGTGGATACCTGATGCTGTTTGTCACTGAGTCAGTCACTGGTGTGGGCATTTTCTCTTGTGTTCAGGGATGGCCCATTTCACAACAGTGATGTGTTGACCAGGTTGGAGTTTGTCTAGCTGCCAGAGCTGATGCTGGTTTGGGAGAGCATCAGCTTTGGTTCTGCAAGAGTCGGGGAAAGAATCAAAACCCCGCTTCACAGTAAAGGTGATTGTAGGGCATTACCAGCTGCAGTCATGCAACGTGAGAATGTGCCTGTGGACTGTTACTCATAGGTAAAAATTAATTACCACGAACCAGAGTTCTGAGATGCTTGGCCTCCCTGTACATTTCCTTCTAGTCTTTTTTCCTTCTTTGGAGTTTTATGACATTATGTATTTTCATGATTTGGGAGTGGAGATGTAGCTGCAGTTGGAGACCTGTAAGCTGGAGGGCACGTCATGAGACAAGGACACATAATAAATGAAGGTTCCTAAAGATAGTATAAGGTCTTTGGTATGTCTGTATAATCAGGGTGTGAAAGTAAACATGCTATGCCTTTTGAACTCAGTGGTGGTTAGTCTTGCCCTTTTCTGGAACTTGTGACAGAATTTCTATAGAATAATTGAGTTAAAATTGTACATTGAAAGTGTTCTTAGTTTAAATGTTTTACAGTAAGGAGAGTTTAGAAGTTTGTATAGGAAGGTACAGTTGTATGTCTAAGCACATCTGAATTTATTTTCCATTAGGATGATTGGGATTGATGTTATTTGGGAGGGAGTTGTTACTGTTTTTTCTTCAGGAAGAGTATCCTACTATACCTAGACAAATGGAAATACATATAGTGTTAGTGATTGCTGTATATTTTAAGTAATGTGCAGATAGTTTACCAACAACTTAAGTATATAACACTGTTCAAAGGCATGTTCATGTATTTTCATTCACTCTAGTTGATTCAGGAGGAGCAAATTTGCCTCGGCAAGCAGAAGTATTTCCAGATCGAGACCATTTTGGCCGTATTTTCTATAATCAAGCAGTCATGTCCTCACAAGGAATTCCACAGGTAATTTGCTTTTACATAAGAATGAAATGTAATAATTAGTTTTTATGCTTGCTGCCTCTATGTGGTTTCAAGGCTTGTACCCATGCCTTGTTTTTGGCAGCACTGTGTTGTGCTGACCTGATGGCCCAATCTGGGGATTGGAGGCACTGTAAACACAATAACTGTCCACAATAAGTCATTATGGTTTTGAAGAAGCTGTCTTCTTTCTTGGCCTTAGTGCTAATGACCTGCCCTACCTGCTCCTATCTTGGAGTGGGAGAAGAAGGGACTTGACAACATGATATCTAGGGCCATGTGAGGAAGCACTAGGAAATCTCTTGGAACAGTTGATTATTTTGCATTGACACTGTTAGAAGTGAGGACCCCTTTGATGATGGCTAGTAAATGAGACATACTTTCTACTAACGGGGGTATGTGTGTATTTATATATCCATTTTATACACTCTTGTCCTGTATGATAAAACTGCTGTAACAATGAGGTTATTTTCTAATGTATTAATGATGCGTAGAATTACTGTTAGTCACAGTTCCTGGATTTAGAAGTGTTTTTCTGTCACAGGTATTTCCGGAGTGTGTCTTTTGACGCAGGTGGTGTGCTAGGGGAGGTGCACATCTGCATTACTCATGAAGAATGTAGAACTGTTTCAGGATGTGGTTGCTCATGGCAGACTTGGCTGCAGTGAAAGTGGAGGGCAGAGTATTAAGGTCCTGATGGAGGTGAGGAAGGCAAGTAGCAGGATAAAGACCGTGGAATTCAGGAGAGTAGTCTTGGGCTTTTTAAGGAAATGGTCAGCAGTGACCTGTGAGAGGCTGCCAGGGAAGGCGGAGAAGTCCATGGCCTTTGAAGATAACCTCCTCCAAACAAAGGAAGGCTCCAGAAAGGTAGACAACCAGGTCATTCTTACAGACTTGCTGTCTAGTCAGTCAGCTCCCAGCCTTCTCATATTCCTGTCTCTTACCCCTCTTTGCAGCAAAAGAGTTCAAGCTTACTTAACTGTTCCTCCTACAGAAGGTGTTCCATAGCCTTGATGGTCCTGGTTTATCTTCTGTAAACTTTTTCCTAGGTCTTGCTGTAACTTTGTTGAGGTGAAGAAGCCAGGCTGCGCTACTCAATGTGTCAACTAATGTTGGATTTATATAATAGCATAACAATATTCACTGTTCTCTTTTTTATTCCTTTGCCAGTAGTTCCTAACGTCTTTGTGTTTTTTGGGTTTTTTTTTGACTGCTGAGCAGTGAGCTTGTGTTTTCACTGAGTTGTCTAATTCAAGAACCTGCTCATAGTTGTAGTTGTCAGTTCAATGCCAAATACTTTATATTGGCTGGATGAAAAAAGATGAAGGAACTTTTCAGGATATTCCACCTGAGAAGAAAAATTGTTTTAGAACATTAGGCTTGGAAATAGGTGTTGGAACCTCAAGCAGAGTAAATGTTTAGCTAACTTGCTGTTTCATCTGAGTACTGTCATGGAAGTATTTCACCACCGTATTGTTTTGACATACTTGACTATTGAACTTATCATTAATGTAAAGTGGAAATAGGACTTTATTTTCTTTATTCTTACGAACATCTGTCATTGAGAGGCATGGTTGGTCTGGAACCATTTTATTTATTCTCTGTAAGAAGCTGTGCTTGTTTGAATCTCCTAATCCAAAAGGAGGATTATACCTCCTTTCAGTGTGAAGCAGATGCACCAGCCAAGGATACAGTATTCCGTCTGACTCCTCCTTACATGGCAGACATTGGCTTTGCATGATTTCTGAGGAAACTGCATTTGTTACCTTGATACCTTTTTGGCACATTTTGGAAGCAAGTCAGACTTCAGATCTTCAGCCATCTTTTCCTCTACCAAGGAATCCTGAAATCCATTGCCTACAGAAAAATCCAAGGCTGAAGATGCCAGCAATAAACTAAGTCTCTTCAGAAAGCCTGACATAATTTAACTTCTGCAGTTCTTCTCGTTCCAACAATAAAACTGGAGGAATTGTAGTGATTTGCTAGGTCTCGAGAGGAAAAGTATTGTTTAGTTGGAACAAAAATATTTAGGTAAAAAAGACAGTTTACAAGCTGGCCATCCTGCAGAATCACTGATACGTTTAGGTTGTCCTTCAGATTTATAAATCTGAGTGACATTGGTCCCAGCATTTTTTGTGGAACACCAAGTATCAAAGGAGATAGTCATAGGGCTGTTTTGCTGAATTATCTTTTTAGGAGAAGTTTTGGTAAACCTTATTTTTGCTAGAGACTCCAATCATTGTCTGGTATGGGAGTAGTGATTTTTAGATGTTATGTCAAAGATGAATGTGTAAACCCAATTTGCAAGGCTGAAATTATTCATGTTAGGCAGGACCTTTCTAGAAATGCCTGGCCCTAAAGTCATGCTGGTGTTTTCCTGGATATCTTGAAAGAACTTTAACCTATTTACAAACAAGTTCCTTATGAAGTAGAATTTGTTTTATTTCGTTTGTCATATATTGTTGGATTAAGTTGCATTCTACTTCTGCATGGTAAAAACTACGGGTAGCAAAGATTTGCATTTTAATAAAACACATTTCTGTTTGGTATGACACTGATTAAAGTTTCTTAAAATATTTATAGGAGACTGGTAAAAATGTTTTACTGAAGGGCTTCCTTCATGTAAAGGATGTAATATGGGTGTATTTTGTTTGGGAAATGTTTCTACCCTTTGTTTCATTTCAAAAAGGCAGTATTGACATTTGTAAATCTGCAACTGATTCTGTGCTAAGAGACTGCGGTAGTTAGAATCATCCTCTCTGTCTGAGAGGATATTTCATTAGGAAATGGTGTTAGGAAATTATGCTTGCTCTGATTTCCATTCTGGTTAATTGTTTTGACATGGGAGTCGGGATGTTTTTATTTTTCTACCTGCTGTTCTTTGTTGTGGCCTACCTGAAGACCTGTTCCATCAGACCTTATCAATTTTGCCCTTAAAGTGCTTGTTTTTTTTCTTCCCCCCCTCCCCAGTTGCCTATGGTGCTTTTAATTTCCCTGTCCACTTTCACCTGTGACTAATTTATTATACTCCTTCTGCAGCTTTAAATTGCATTGATGTCTGTATGGCTGTGAATCACAAAGCTGTGATTAGCTTCTCATTAGCTGCTTCCTAAGCTTTCTCACACTCATATGCTGCCTGGATACAATGGGGAGCTGATCAGTAGTTATAAAATACTGTATATGTGTTCAGAACTGTTGATTTTTATTGCAATTTTAAGTAATTTCCTATGCAGTAATTCAAAGAATGAAGTCAGGAAGTAGCACATTAGTTGTGAATTTGAGGTTGTGCTATTTGGCAGGTAGATCATATTTTTCCAATGTACATTTTTTTTTATGCATTGGCAGAAGTAACCCCTCTGTTCAAGGTTAAATACAGGCACATTTTTTCAGCTTGAGCATAGTAGAATTAAGAGTAGGAGAAAAATCAAATGAACTTTCTCCCCAGGTTTCTCCCATTTCTAGAGGCTTAGGTTATCTTTATGTTTCCCTGGAGGTATTTATTAGATGCATAACAGAAATACTGCAGATTAATCATGTGACTCTAAATATAGTTTAAGATACTGAAAACCATTGCTGAAAAAACTGATTTGATGATAGCAGGTTGACATAGTTCATCTGCTCCTCCTCTCCCTACCAGTAATGTGATGTAGAAGTATTTTTTCTGTGTGCTGTTTTCTTTTAAGAGCACACATTAAATTATCATTTAACATAGAACACTACTTCAATGTCGCTTTAGAAATATTTCCAAAGTTAACAGAAAATAACATTATTTTATGGGGGGGGGTTGTGTTGCAGAAGAAAGCATTAGGTAAGACAATTACCTTCTTATTGTCTGCCTTTTCCATGTGAGTATTCCATTTCTCCTGCTTTACAAGCTGTTTTGAAAGGGTCTTTGGAGAAGTTAATGAGAAACTTCACTTTCATGATCATATGCTGATACAGTATTCATCATGTCTATGGTCAAGTCAGTTTTGTAAAAGTATGTTACTGTCAGAAAATGTTCGTTGGGTAGATGTTTATCTCAAAATTAGGCATAAGGATGAAGCAGAGATTACTTGTGCTAAAGCCTATAACAAGATACTCAACATGCCTTAAAGAGGCAAAGTTGATTAGTTGATCCATTGAAGAACTGAAATTACGTACTAGTAGATGTGAGGGGTTTTCTTCAAAGGATGTTAACATTGGTGAAACTATGCCAGTGAGCAACAACTGAAGCTTTGATGTAAGTATAAATACCAGGAGCAACCTCTAGGTTTCAGCCCTTTACAATTCAACAGTAAAAACAAATTTCACAGTGGAATGTGTGCCTCTTTAAATGTTTCACATGTATAGGTCATGGTACTTCATATATTAGTATTCCTGGAGGGTGTTCTGAACATCATAGACTGTTGAAAACAAGAGAGATTTGCTGGTTTTTTAAAGAAAAGCTAAAACATAAATAAAAAGTTTGCCCTGTCAGGCAAAAATAATCTTGGTGTTGCAGTCCCAGAGCATGTATTAAAATCAGTGCAATATAGAATGGTAGCATGTGCTTTTGCTATTTTTAAGGGTTGGACAATTTATTAACTTGTGTTTTTTGTTTTCCCAATAGATAGCAGTAGTGATGGGATCCTGTACAGCAGGAGGAGCATATGTACCTGCGATGGCTGATGAAAGTATTATTGTTGGCAAACAAGGAACAATATTCTTGGGAGGGCCACCACTGGTAAGGATACAGAAGTTTCTAGGAACATAGTCCAAAAAAAAAATCTGTGCTAATGGCAGCTGTACAGCTTAAACTATTGAGACTTTTCTTGGTGAGATATTTCCAGATATTATGTAGACCAGTTTGCATTTTTTAAGTATGTCTTAATGTTTATATCCTCAATTAAATATTTTCTGTCTGTTTTAGGTGTATATATTAAGTCAGACTTCATTAAGGTGTTTTTATAGTACTGCTTTTAGATGACCATGCATATTTTACATGATAAAAATGCTTTCTGTATTCAAGTATGTAGTCTCTAGGTTTGACTTGAAATAAAAAAAAAAATACAAGCATATAATATATATCTCAGAGTCAAGATCAGAGAACTTCAGAAGCAGGACTTATCTGCTGGAGTTTATGTTGCTTTCCAGACAAAGGAGATGCACTTACAAAGTAGTTTTTGGTAATTTCCTTTACTTTCTTAGTAAGAAAATTGTTTCTAAGGAAACTGACCTGAAGAAGTACTGTGAATTAAAGCATCTTAGAATCATAGAATCATAGAATGGTTTAGATTGATGGGACCTTAGACATAACCTAGTTTGAACCTCTTGGCTATGGGCAGGGACACCTCCCCCTAGCCCAGGTTGCTCAAAAACTCATCCAGCCTGGCCTTGAACACCTCCAGGGATGGGGCATCCACAACTTCCCTGAGCAACCTGTTCCAGTACCTCACCACCTTCACAGTGAAGAGTTTCTTCCTAATATCTAGTCTAAATCTGCCCTCTTCCAGTTTAGATCCATTACCTCTTGTCCTGTTGCTGCATACCCTAGTAAAAAGTCCCTCCCCATCTCTCCTGTAGCCCCTTTCAGGTGCTGGAAGGCTGCTATAAGTTTTTTCCAGAACCACCTTTTCTCCAGGCTGAACAACCTCAACTCTCTCAGCCTGTCCTCATAGGGGAGGTGTTTCAGCCCTCTGATTGTATTTGTAGCCCTCCTCTGCACTCGCTCTAACAGCTTAACGTCCTTCCTGCATTTGGGGGCCCAGACCTGGACATAGTACTCCAGGTAGGGTCTCACGAGAGCAGAGTAGAGGGGGAGAATCACCTCCCTCGACCCAGCAGGTCATGCTTTTCTTGATACAGCCCAGGTTCCGGTTGGCCTTCTGGGCCATGAGCACACACTGCTGGCTCATGTTCAATTTCTCATCTACCAACACCCCCAAGTCCTTCTCAGGGCTGCACTCAAGCCATTCTCCTCCCAGCCTGTGTTTGGGATTGCCTTGACCAACATGCAGGACCTTGCATTTGGCTTTGTTGAACTTCATGAGGTTGGCATGGGCCCACCTCTCAAGCCTGTCCAGGTCACTCTCAGTGGCATCCCTTCCCTCCTGCATGTCGACTTCACCACACAGCTTGGTGTCATTGGCAGACTTGGTAAGGTTGCACTTGATCCCACTGTCCGTGTCGACAACAAAGATGTCAAATAGCACCCATCTCAGTACCGATCCCTGAGGAATGCCACTCGTCACTGGTCTCCATTTGGACACTGAGCCATTGACTGCAGCTCCCTGAGTGTGACCATCCAGCCAATTCCTTATCCAGGGACTGGTCCATCCATCAAATCCGTATTTTTGCAGTTTGGCCACCAGAATGTCATGCAGGACTGTGTCAAACACTTTGCAAAAGTCCAGGTAGATGATGTCAGTTGCTCTTCCTTTGTCCACTGATGCCATAACTCCATCATAAAAAGCCACCAGGTTTGTCAGGCACAATTTGCCCTTGGTGAAGCGGTGCTGGTTACCAGTCACCTCTCCTTCATTTTTCATGTGCCTTAGTAGAGCCTTCAGGAGGATCTGCTCCATAATCTCGCCAGGCACAGAGGTGAGACTGACTGGCCTGTAGTTCCCTGGGTCATCTTTTTTACCCTTCTTGAAAATGGGGGTTATGTTTCCCCGTTTCCAGTCAGTGGGATAAATTTGCCTTATTGTGGAACTAAAAGTGCAATTTGTGACTGTGCAAAATACTGCAGCCTAAGACAGCTTCAAAATTATAGTAACTTGGCTCCAACTAGAAAAGGGAGTGCTTGAGTGGGGTTTATTTTTTTTAAAAACAGCTGTACCAGCATATGTTCTAGTGTAGGCTCAGTTTAATACCAATACAAATAATAATCTTTGCTAACAAAGATTATTTTACTTAACACAAGCTTTATGCGAAGAAAGGAATTTCCTGTAGGAAATGTTATGTTAGCGCCAGAGCTAACAGGTAGGGCAGCACCCAGCACAACAATTCTATTCTCAGTGAAGTCTGACTGGATGAACTTGCTTTTTTGAAATAGTCAAATATTTGTCTCCTTGAACAAACTGTTCTAAGGCAGCATGTGTGCTCTGTTTTGATTATAGTCTTTTGGGAACTTTTAGGTGTGCTTCCTGTGACAAAACCAACTGCAAATCAAATGTTTCTCAAAAGCCATTCCAACTTGAGCAGGCCTAAATGAAAAACTCACTTTCTAACAGCACGGTTAATGAAGATACTGCTCCACACAATTCCTGTAGTAATGGAGGAGGGGGCAGTGTGCTGGAAGTCACTTCTTTCCACCACTTAAGATATGGGGAAGGTGTAGCAGGTCCCGTAAACTGTGGGAAGACAACCACTGACAGATTTTTTTTGTTGACCAGTTCCTAAGGCATGATTGTGTTAATTTCTTAAAAGCATGAAGAACATACCTGTGATGTCATTTAGTGATTACTTGTTTTTCACTGCTCTCATTTCCACAGTACGTATTTTCATTTCATTCTTTTACTTTAGGGTGTTTTTTCCCTACTGCGTCATCTTGCTGCTAAAAGTGGATTTAGCATTTTATACCCTTTTTTTCTTCTAAAGTTCAATGTATAGATGAATTTTAAATTCTTGTGCAGCTTTAAAAAAAAAAAGTCTTGTAATCTATGTAGACTTTCTTTTCTGTGGCTGATAAACGCTAATTACTGTTCCAGAACATCTTAAATAAATTCATAACATAGCTGGCATATTGAAAGCAGAGGGGACAACAAGCACACACCTGTAATTACAAGGATACTCTTTTGTCTACTATAGTAAAATAACACATTTAACTTGAAGCGTTTTATTATTTCAGTGTAGGCTTTCCAAGTTGACAAGAAGAGCAGAGTAATCAGCAAAAGCAGATGAAGTAATTAATAACAACTATGTCATTTAACACAAATTTATTTACTGCTCATTAGAATTTTGAATTCTTTAATTTCTTTCTCTGTTGTAATTTCTTTGGCAGTAATTGTTTCAAGCATCTTGCCCAGGTCTCTGTTCCTTTTTATCTTGTATTAGTCTTTTTCAGCTTGTTCTTTATAGGTAAACAAAGACAAATCCTCCCTGAAAATTAAGCATTTTTCTGTAAATTTATCACTAATTTAGATATTATGAGTTTCTTGTTGAAAAGTGGCATAAATATGAATGAAGATATTAGTTGAGTGAGTAACATTGGGTGATTCACACATGTTTTTATTGAGATAAGGAAATTAGTATGATGAAAGTAATGAACTTTTACATCAGAAGGTTATTAACTTGTTACAAATAACTGCCCTGGTTGCAGGAACACCTGAGCTGTCTAAGTACAAGGTCTAGGGCCATCGGCTCAGAGCCAGTGGCATATACAGTGGCAGTACTGCCTCTGGAGCTTGCTTAGGTTCAGAGTGATTTGTTGCAGAAGCTCAGGTAATAAATCTGAAAGACCTGAGCAAACTCAGCACTTCTGACATAGCATTTCCTTTGCAAGAGTGCTGGGAAGTGGTGTGCACCTTGAGTGATTCTGCCTGGAGCTATGTTAGAGCTGGAATTGTTCATCAGACCATGGGAGTCCGCTTGGATGCACTGAGTAATGTGTGCTGGAGAGCCTGCTCAAAACTTGCAGTTTGTTTTAAGGTCCAGCATTAAGCAGGTATAAAAAAAGAGAGCTAATACCCAGTACTACTGAGCTGAAAAAAGGGGCAGTTGAAAAAGGGTAGCCTGATTCTGGTCTCAAAGGGAAGACTAGGCTAGGCAAGTCAGTGCAGCAAGGATATTGTGAAGTTAAAAAGGAGGAGAACTTTTCACCGCTTCCAGAGGAAGATTTCACAACTATCCTCCAATTTAATTTGTTCCTTAGCAACCTGCGGATGTAATGATCCTTATCTTTGTGCGTGTAGATCAAACTTTAATATCACTAGCTGTCAGCTTCTCTGTTTGGTAGAGCTTTTCATACTCTCACTGAAAATGTTTCGCTTGCCTTTCTCTAGGCATCAAAATTACTTCAGACTCCCGTAGAAACTTCCATTCCATGTTGCAGCAGATTATTGTAGCCATTATTGTATATGGTCTGTTCCCCAAAATGTCTTTTCCTATGTGAAAAACATTGGGTTGGATTTTATTGCTCACCCACTCAAAACAAAACATACTAAGGAACCAAAAGAAAATCCCTGACGTTAGTTATAATTACTCTTGAGATGTGTACATTAATAAAAAAGTGAATTGCCCCTACAGTCCAAAGTCAAAAGTGCAAGTTTCCTTGGCTGCCTTTTTAGAGAGACAAGGAGTAAAGATTTCATGAACAGGTGAGATGTCAGTAGTAAGTTCTTGTGTAGCCGCCCAAGCTGAGGGATCTATATCCTCACCTTTGGCAATACTGCGTGGTAGCTCATGATGCCCTGTTCTCCCTCCCATTGCAGAAACTTCTGATTCTTCCTTCCACAAGGAAAATTTGTTACTTTCTATGCTCAGCGGTGAAGGAAAGTCTGGTTAAAAGGGATAAGTTTGTCAAATTAGTGTATATTTATGTGCTGGGGACGCTTCTACATGTCAGCCTGATCTATTGTGGGAAATGTATGTTTTATCTGAAGTTTGTGTTCATTTCTGATGATCATTGTGAGCTGAAGTAGCTTGAACAGGCATTTCTTTGAAAATACCCATGTATCTTGTAAAGGCTCTATTTGCAGTCTGTTAGAATTGAATTAACTTTAAGAAAGTTAGTACTGTTTAAACTATGGTTTGTAAAATGCTCTATTGCACTGCAGTACCCAGGAAGGTGATGGAGCAAATAATCCTGAAAGCTATTTCCAAAAGTACTATAGACAAGAAGGTGACTGTGAGTAGTCAGCATGGATTTGCAATGGTGAAAGAAGGCCTGACAAAACTGATAGCTGTCTGTGCTGAGGTGACCAGCTCAGTGGAAGCAAAGAGAGCAGGGGATGTTGTTTATGTTGACTGTGACAAGGCTTTTGACACTGTCTTCCGTAACATCCTCAACAAACTGATGTAGTACAGGCTGGATAAAATGGGCAGTGGGCCTGGGAACTGGCTGAACTGCTGGGCTCAAGCTGGAGGTCAGTCACTAGTGGTAGACCCCAGAGGTCAGTACTCAGGCCAATAGTCTTCACTGATGATCTGGACAGTGGTCCAAAGTTCACTGTCAGCAAATTTGCAGGAGATGAAAACCTGTGAGGAGTGGTTATTAGAGCAGATGATTGTGCTGCTTTTCAGAGGGACCTCAACAGACTGGAGAAAGGGGCTGAACTAAACCTTTTGAAATTAGACACAGTAGGCAAATACTCCTTGGAGGGAGTAATCCTGGGCACCAGAACAGGCTGGGAACCCATGACTTGGGAAGATGCTTGCCAGAAAAGACACTATAGGTCCCAGTGGACACAAAGTTGAACGTGAGCCAGCAATGTGCCCTGACAGATTCCACAACTCCAATTCTGTGATTTGGAGAAGGACAACTTCACCTCTGTGGAAGAGGAAAAAAGCCATTTTTGTAAAGTTTATTAAAATGAGTGTCTAGATTTCTATGTTAATAGAAATTAGTGCTCTATTCAGATTTGTTCAAAGTTCTATAGTAGTCACAAAATCACAATATAACTGCATACTGTGTCAGGCACATAAAGAAAGATGTATAGAATTATTCCATAAGATCATAGAATAGAATCATTTAGGTTGGAAAAGACCCTTAAGATCGTCGAGTCCAATTGTAAACCTAGCACTGCCAAGTCCACCACAAACCACGTCCCTGTGTGCCACATCTACACGTCTTTTAAATACCTCCAGGGATGGCGACTCAACCACTTCCCTGGGCAGCCTGTTCCAGTGCATGGCAACCCTTTTGGTGAAGAAATTTTTCCTAATTTCTCTTAAAAGTGTGCTCTGCTGTTTGTTGTTTAATGAAGACTAAAATTAATGTCTCTAACATAAACTTTTCATTAATTAGCATCAGAATTAGTATCACCTTCTTGTTACATGAGTAGCTATTCAAATTTAAAAGCAGAAATCCTAGTAGTGAAGAAATATCTATACTTAATTTTACAAATTTGACAGTTTGTGTGTGTGTGCGTGTGTGTATATATATTTAGTGTGCTTCGGGTTTAGGCATGAAACTTGGAAACTGAAATCTGTTTTGGAAATGATGCTGGTTTTCTCTTCCATTGTCTCTTACGCTACCTGTGTACTCTCAGCATGTGATGAATAATGATTTCACCAGCTTGCAAGGAATCCTTTTCAAAGCAGTTACAGTAGGGTGGAAATCCATCAAGAAGTGTTACTTTTGCTCTGCAGTAAATGATACTGCTTTGTTTTAAGAAGGAGTCCGCTCACTCTTGAATTATCCTGTCAGATCTAAGATTTGACAGATCAAGGATTTAGATTGTGCATTTCAGGTATTTTTATGGAGACATCATAATTGGTCTGGACAGTTCTATGCCACTAACATGCTTATTAAGAAAACTATTCTTACTAAATTATGTGTGTTTAATTTAGAAGATTTAGAATATGAAAACTGATAATGAATATTTTATTGTTAATATTCAAATAAGCAAGTTAAAATTCACAGAAGAAGAGTTTGTGCAGAGAAAGTAAAGTCAAATGATGTTAAGTTTCAGCTGAGGTATTGTGTGTTTGAAATAATGCGGGAAAGTATCACTTGCTTGTTAACTGCTAAAAAAAGCTTTGTGAAAATTCATGTCCATAAATCTAAAGGATGTGTAAGTATACTCACACTAATAATGGACACAGCAGTAAATACAACAGTAAGTGGATAATCTTTCTCAATAAAACTACGTATTACTACTAGAATAAAGACAGAGAAATTAAGTAATTTTGACAAGATTCTGTGCTGTCTCATTTTAAATGCTCTGAGGGAGAGTAACTGAGGAACTATTATTAATGAAGAAGCATTTTTGCAAAGATCTCTTTCATTACTATAAATAAGCCAGTATAAATATTAATCAAGACAAGTGTAAACTGTAAAGCTCATTTTTCTTTTCTTGTGGTAGGTTAAAGCAGCAACAGGTGAAGAGGTATCAGCAGAGGATCTTGGAGGGGCAGATCTTCACTGCAGGTTTAAAGAAATATTTTCTCAGAGTTAATTTCTTCCAGTGTTTAGACTTTAATAGGGTGTATTTTATTTTATTTTATTTTTAACTTATTTACGTCTTTTATTTAGATTTTGAAAATTAAGATTTTCTGTGCCCTTATCTGGTGCTGATGTATCATTCTATTGTTAGAGTAGTATAGTTACCTTATGTTACTCTAGTTAGGATCTTGTTTCCTTCATTTCCTACTTCAAAATACTTCTGTGTCTAATGTACTACTGCAGTATCACTCATAATATGGAGGACTTTTCTATGCTGTTTAATACTGAATGTTAAAAGAACACTACACATTGAGAAAGATAATATATTTTATAGATTGGATCTTTCTTACTGTCAATTAGAACTTACTACAAACAAGATCAAAATAGTTTGTGTCTTTTTTTTTAAGAGAATACTTGTTATCAGAACAAAGAATTATACACACTTTCTAGTTCTAAAATTAAAATAGTAAACAAAATTAAGCATTACTCTACAGTAAATTAGGCATTACTGTACAATAAATGCTTAATTTTTGCTTCAATTTGCTGAAGTGAATAAAGAACTACTTTTAAGGGCAGATCATAACATTGTTGTAAACATATGTTTTCCTTATAGTTCCAAATGTATTTTAACTTACATTTGAACCATGTTTGTCATCTTTTATATTATTATTTAGATTTTTGACTTCCTAGAGATGCTATTTTATGTCATGTCTGATAACTTGAGTGTACTGTTTCAAAGAAAAGTTCTGGCATGGGTTTTATTTTAAATGTAATTCCATAACAAAACGTATTTTAAAG
>VZTO01023868.1:51332-64140 GCA_013400615.1 Syrrhaptes paradoxus | reverse complement strand
GGGCTGGTGGATGTGTGATGGGTGTGGGAGGGACTTTCCAGAGTGTGTACTACTGGCTTACCAACTTCCGTCATTGCTGACTGAGCTAAGATAGAACTAATCTAGGTGAAGACTACTAAGGAATTGCTGAACACCAGATGGCAACACTTCAGGGAAACAGTAAAAATATTAGATTTTCTCCTTTAAGATTGGGAAAAAGGGATGAAGCTAGTTAGTGATGTAGCACTAAAGGTGGTCCAAGGAGAGATAAGAATAGAAGCATAACTGGATACAGCAGGTTTGGAAATAGTTTTGTCTTTGATCGCTGTCATGAGAATAATGAGATAGCCTAGTAAAGAAATGAGGATAATATGAAGAGAAAAGAAAAAGTGTCAGAAACTTCAGTTGACAGAAGAAATAACCAGTGAAATAGAATCTGCAGTTCACAGTACAAAGAGTGCTAAATCATGGGGTGAATCAGTGTTTTTACACAGGAAGTGGTCACAAAAATAAAACCTGTTTTCAGACATAAGACTGTAAGAGACTGTAAATACTTACTGAGTGGCTACAAATCACCAAGAAGTCTGTGGACAGCAGTGGGAGAATTGAATCTTTCTGGCCAAGACCTCACAAAGAAAAGTACTGCTTACTAGGAAAAAAGTAATAAACTGTAGGAATTGGCTAACAGTAACACTACTCAATACTCATTTCAGATGATATATAATATAGCGCATTTACAAGAAGAAGATAGAACTTAGAAGATCTATCTTATTAAGGAGGGGAGAAGAGGACATGAACAATAATAGAGATTTAGTTGCTAGTAAAAAATAGTAAGTGAAAATTTGAGGTTGTTAGCCTGGACTATGAGTTGGGAGCCTGGTGATTCTTTAAGACGTTTCACAGATGGGAATAAAGAATCAGCTGAAGAAGACGCATGGTTTTAAACAGCAA
Organism: Syrrhaptes paradoxus; assembly: GCA_013400615.1. NCBI lineage: Eukaryota > Metazoa > Chordata > Aves > Pterocliformes > Pteroclidae > Syrrhaptes > Syrrhaptes paradoxus. Next base: position 63,210 of record VZTO01023868.1, on the reverse strand, counting down.
CAGCAAAAAACTACACACACGCAGACATGCATACCCCCCTCCATGTGGTGGCAGAAAGTGCCTGGATTTTGATTTTGGAAAACATTTGGAGTTGAGGAGGAGGTTTATGACATACACCAGTGCTTGTAACCAGCAGATTTAGGTAATTTGGAGTCCTTAACATCAGAGCATTTCCAGAAAATTCCTGCAGATAAAAGAGAGTTAGACCTGTTGGGAAAAGTAACACCCTCAGTTTTATCTGGAGCAGGTCAGGACAAGTATGCCAACAAGTATACTACATGCACAAAGATGGAGAATTTTGAATCAGCTTCACTGTAATTCTCTTGATCCCCAGAGAAAGAGGATGAAGGAATGACAAGATAATGAAAACCAACATCTGGCTTTTGATCTTCAGTCTTAGTTTTGCACACTGAAGAAGATAGTCTGGGGATGTTCCACTCCTGGGGGATTTTTGCAGAAGGTGAGATTTATTCTTTACGCCAGGTGGCCTCTGCTTGACTCAGTGACACAATTATCCTGTGAATTGCTCTTATGGAGTAGCTAGGGGATGTGAGGAAAACTTAGTTCAATTAGAGAAATGAAGAGCAGCCTGGTAGTCAAGAACTTGGTAACAATGAGACAACAGCCTAGCTATTAAGAGAGAAACTATGGGCCTGGGAGTTACTGGAGTTTATTATTTAGGATTGGTCCTAGAATGCTATTTTATTTAGAGTTTTCAGTGATAACCTTGGGAGGAAAAATAGGAGTATTATAATGAAATATGGTGATGACAAAGCTACATTGCCTTNACATGAACAATAATAGAGATTTAGTTGCTAGTAAAAAATAGTAAGTGAAAATTTGAGGTTGTTAGCCTGGACTATGAGTTGGGAGCCTGGTGATTCTTTAAGACGTTTCACAGATGGGAATAAAGAATCAGCTGAAGAAGACGCATGGTTTTAAACAGCAACAGCAAAAAACTACACACACTCAGACATGCATACCCCCCTCCATGTGGTGGCAGAAAGTGCCTGGATTTTGATTTTGGAAAACATTTGGAGTTGGGGAGGAGGTTTATGACATACACCAGTGCTTGTAACCAGCAGATTTAGGTAATTTGGAGTCCTTAACATCAGAGCATTTCCAGAAAATTCCTGCAGATAAAAGAGAGTTAGACCTGTTGGGAAAAGTAACACCCTCAGTTTTATCTGGAGCAGGTCAGGACAAGTATGCCAAGAAATGTACTACATGCACAAAGATGGAGAATTTTGGATCAGCTTCACTGTAATTCTCTTGATCCCCAGAGAAAGAGGATGAAGGAATGACAAGATAATGAAAACCAACATCTGGCTTTTGATCTTCAGTCTTAGTTTTGCACACTGAAGAAGATAGTCTGGGGATGTTCCACTCCTGGGGGATTTTTGCAGAAGGTGAGATTTATTCTTTACGCCAGGTGGCCTCTGCTTGACTCAGTGACACAATTATCCTGTGAATTGCTCTTATGGAGTAGCTAGGGGATGTGAGGAAAACTTAGTTCAATTAGAGAAATGAAGAGCAGCCTGGTAGTCAAGAACTTGGTAACAATGAGACAACAGCCTAGCTATTAAGAGAGAAACTATGGGCCTGGGAGTTACTGGAGTTTATTATTTAGGATTGGTCCTAGAATGCTATTTTATTTAGAGTTTTCAGTGATAACCTTGGGAGGAAAAATAGGAGTATTATAATGAAATATGGTGATGACAAAGCTGCATTGCCTTGTCAATTCGAGTGAGGATTGGAATGTTGTGCAGAAGGAATAGGGTATTTTTGAAGACTTCAGTAATAAAAATGGATTGAAATGTAAGTGTGCAAAGTACAAGGTCATGTTCTGAGTTATGAGTAACAGGCATTTCTGTGACACACTTGGGAATAGTAAGATGGAAATAAGGAAAAAGACCTCAGAGCTTTAGTCAATTCTATGATAATTGTATGCTACAAACATGTAGTTGCCAGTAGGGAGAGTCTTGGATTTGACAGAATGAAGATGTTTTCAGTAGAAAGGCAAAAGTGTTGTTGCCACTGTACAAGGAATGGCAGCCTGCTGTTAACTGTATACAGCCATGTTCGAGAATGGTAAATTGTACCAAGGAAAACTGCAAAGATAAACAGGGGAATAAAAGGCTTATCTTCTGAGAAGGGGCTAAAAATACATTTCACTTAAAAAAAAGATTTGTAAAATTTCTGTAAATATATCAGGATAGAGAAGGAAGTAAAAAGAGCTATTAAAGCCTGAAGTTAGCACTGGCATGAAAATAAATGGTTATAAAATATCCAGGAATAAAATTAAGACAGAAATTAACTTTTCTGAAAGTTAGGAGACATAAATTGGAAAGCAGCGTTCTTTGCAGCAGTAGGAGGGCACAAAAAAACCCCAAAACTCCTAACTAGCTTTCAAATTGATCTTAAAGATGTGCATGAGATTATATGTTATGTGTTTACCTGTATTATCAAAGGGATGCCTCAGGAGATCCATGCTAGTATTACATTCCCACATGAAATCTGTTCAGAGGGCTGCATAGATATAATTAATCTGGTTCTGTGCTTAAAGTAACAGAGGATATTAAAAAAATATGCATTTGTGAACAACAGCAAATAAAGCTACGTGGTGGATATTTGATGCCTGCCAGATTATGGCTAAATTTTTGTAGCCCAAAAACAAGCAGGAGAAAACTTCATGGAAAAATAAAATTCAGAAAGAAAAGTTAGACATATTAACTATGAGGAAAACATTAGTGTTTTTCAAGTATTTGAGATAATTTTGTTTTTTTAATATACTGTTTTCAGATATTTGAAAATACATAATAGGCAAGTAGTATGAAATCAAGAGGAAAAAAAAATAATGAAGAGCTTTTTTTTTTCCTCAGGAAAACAAACCCCAAAGCCACAAAAGATCAGATGTGCAGTCACTGGTAGGAAGTTGAAAATGGTATTTAGATCAGTAATTAATGGTGTGCATCAGCAGTATCTGTAAGAGAAACTGCAGACTGGTTCATAAACCTGAATATTATCTCAATAAGGGGTATGAAAAGGCTGACATATGACAAATATGCAAGTGAAAGAGCTTGATTAATCAGGGAAATAATTAAAATAATTACAAAACAAAAGTAAAAGTTCTATACAGCAATCTTTTGGTGACATTTACTTGAAATTATTTAACAGTTCCTGTTGAGTACCTCTTTCTTACTGGCTTCCAGGTTTTGCCAGAAGCTATACAAAGAGAAGAAATATTTGGAAATGGGGAAACTGGAATTTCTGAGGTCTAGTGCAGTAGTCTTCAAAGTGGATGCACACCCCAGGAGGTGTGCAAGATGATGCATTGAGGGTATTAGAACTTCTATTTTTTTTAATCTAAAAATATAAGAAAGAAATTAAGCTTTACTAATATTTAATACACATATTGATGCTGGCACCCTCACTCCTTTCATAGTTCAAAGGTCCCATGTTACAAATGGTGGGTGAGGTGGCCTGGGATAAGAGTGGGTGCTCTGCAATGGAGAGGTGCTGGCAGTGGTGCTCTTACTTGTTCAGCCGCTTGCAGTGTATTGTGATATATTGCAGTGTGTGTATGCCTGGTTGCATGGATTTACAGATTGTATTACCTGGTTTTAACTAAACTAACCCTCACAAAATAGACAAGTGACTTAAAAAGATTTCTGAAAAGAAAATGCAGATTGAAGATATTAAGGCTAATAATGACAGTGCAAAGGAAAAGGAAAATGTCAGACTTCTCCTAGTCCTAGAATGAGCTTTTCATCGTTGCAACGTAAAAGCACTGCTGGTTTAATCAGCAATGTTTAAAGACATGTAATACTCAGTACAGTAATTTACAGAATTTCACTAAACAATGATAAATCTTCAAGGAGCCTCTTTTGAGGCTTCTTAATAGCGAAAGACAAAAAGCCACATACTATTGGGGATACACTTGTTTTCAGTAAAAATGGCTGAAATAATACATGGAAAACAGTATGTCGACAAACTGAAGTACACTCCTTTGTCAGGAAAGACAGTTGGAAGATGTGTATAAAACATCATTGAAGATTTGAAGAAACAAGTACTAGCACAAATTATACAGTGTGGGAGGTTTACTATGGAGTTATCTGAAAGTGCAGGTGTTTCTAACATGTCCATGTCTCACCTTATGGTATTTGCTAGATTCTGTTTCAGTAATGAAATACACAAAGAACTGCTTTCTTGTGAGCCACTAAAAGAAAGGTGCGCCAAAGGAGGTGTAATCTCCACAGTAAATTACTTTAAGAAAAACAAAGTTTTATGGAAAAACTATGCAAGTGTAACTGTTGATGGAGCAGCTGCTCTGATTGGAGTAAGAAAGGATGCTGGGGTAAGGCTACAGAGCTGGCACCACACCTGAAATTCACTCACTGCATCATAGAATCATAGAATCATTAAGGTTGGAAAAGACCTCAAGTATCATCAAGTCCAACCCGCACCACCTAACTCACTGAGCCATGTCCCTAAGCACCACATCTAGACATGTCTTGAACACCTCCAGGGATGGTGACTCCACGACTTCCCTGGGCAGCCTGTTCCAATGCCTGATCACTCTTTCAGTGAAGAAATTTTTTCTAATATCCAGCCTAAACCTCCCCTGGTGCAACTTGGGGCCATTTCCTTTTGTCCTATCACTTGTTACTTTAGAGAAGAGGCCAGCACCCACCTCACTACACCCTCCTTTCAGGTAGTTGTAGAGAATGANCTTGGCCACCTGGGCACACTGCTGGCTCATGTTCAGCTGGCTGTCGACCAGCACCCCCAGGTCCCTCTCTGCTGGGCAGCTTTCCAGCCACTCTCCCCAGAGCCTGTAGCGTTGCAGGGGGTTGTTGTGACCAAAGTGCAGGACCCGGCACTTGGCTTTATTGAACCTCATACAATTGGCCTCGGCCCATCGGTCCAGTCTGTCCAGATCCCTCTGCAGAGCCTTCCTACCCTCAAGGAGTTCAACACACCCGCTCAGTTTGGTGTCATCAGCAAAATTACCATCATTCATAGATAAGCTATTGCATCTAGGAAGTTGGACCCAGAAGCGCACAGAGTGCTACAGGATGTCATCAATTTAGTTAATTTTATAAAAACAAGACCTTTAAATAATAGAATCTTTACAATACTTTTTATTGAGATGGAGAGTGACTCTGAAATTTTTTCTTACTGCACAGAGGTTCACTGGTTTTCTTGCAGCAAAGTGCCTAAAAGAGTAGTTGAACCTAGAGATGAGTTCTGCATTTTTCTTTTACAAAAAGATAAATGTTCCAAATTTTCTGGCCTTGTGAAAAGTCCCTGTCAGTAGTATTCTACCTAGAAGATACTTTTGGAACAAATAGGCACATTTAATCTGTCCTTTCAAAGTAAAGGTGATGGTTTAACATTGAGTAAGAAAGTAACTGTTTTTCAGTAGGAACTCACACTACAAGGAGACCATTTGAAAAGAGATGTTTGGAAATGTTTCCATTGCTATATGATTTTGTTGCCAAAAAATATGTATGTCACCTATAAAACCTGTCACATATGTACTCAGAAAAAACTTGGAAACAGGATTTCCTAACCTGTTTAAAAGTGTTCCAATCAGAGAGTTTCATTGGGTTTTCAACTCATTTGTTAAAAATAAGAATGCAACACCTTCTCGTTAGTTTGCAAGAGCAAGTAATTGGCATCAGGGAAGATGTAAATTTCCTAGCCAAATTTCAATAAAAACCTTTGTTTAGTTGGTAGATGGGGTTGAAAAAGTAGTATAATGATTTAGTAAGCACCACTAATGATGCACTTCTTCCGTTTAGATCTATATATCTTTGTGAACTATCTTTTTCAGCTATGACAGACATTATAAACAAGTATTGAAGTAAACTGAACTTAGACCTTTTGAATCACTGTATAATAAAATGTTAAACCAAAAATTTTAAAAATAATGAAGCATATTCAGTCACATTGTTCTCATTTAAAATATTAATATTAATAGTAGTAGAGCAAAAAGAGGTTTGTACCATTAATAAATAAAAATATTTAAAAATATTATTTTATCTTAATCTCTTGCTTCTTAATTTTGTGTATGTTTTATAATATATGTAATACATTAATACAGTGATAAATGTATACAGTTTATAAACAAATATACATATATTGGGGGTGTGTGCTCAAAAATTTTTTACTGATGGGGTGCATGATAAGAATAGTTTGGAAGTTACTGGTCTAGTGATTAGAACAGTAACCTGGGATGTGAAAGACCTGGATTAGTATTGTGTAATGCCTGTCTATACTAGCTGGGGCACTACTGTCAACCTAGCATGAAGGTCAGTCAGCTGTAAATCTACTAGAAAATGTGAATTGCTGTGTCTCTTGAAGTCTAGAAAAGGAAAGCCTATAAGCAAAGAGATGATTTTGGCAGCTTAGTGGGTTGAACAGCTTGCTAGCCATGATTTTCAGTGCGTTACTGCTGTTAGGTCTAATGGAGCAGGACATAGGTGCATACTGTATTTCCTCTTATGGGGACATTTACCTACCCAGATCTATGTCATCTCTCTCCCCTGTAGTAAAGAAAGGTTGAATTACCCTTTTATTTAGGCACTCCTGAAAACTATGAAATGTAACACAGACAAGACTCCTTCAGTTCCTTTTTTCTGCTACCTTCTTTCCTTCTTTCCATAATTAATGATGTTATTTACAATAACCATAGTAAGACAGAAACATACATCATGTCTTTTGAGATCTCTTGCCATCACCTTTTTCTTGAGGCTAAGAAAAAACTATGACAAATATGTTAGTTGTGGTTCCCAGGCTTCAGAGGAATCTTGTCAGCTGCTGTCTTCTGAAAAATAAAAAGGAGAGGGGGATATTCTTTCAGTTAAGTTGATACCATATTAATTATTTGGATAGAGCAGTCCTGCAATACTCAAAAAAAACCCCAAACCAACACTCTCCCCCCTCAATCTTATATGGCTTTTTGTGTGTTTTCATTTGGGAAACACTGGAATGAAATATCACTATGGCATAGTTTGTAATGCATAATTTAGAAGGGCTTGGGAGCATGAACCTATGAAAAAAGAACCATCCAATGAATCTTCATGAATTCTTGAATTTCTGAGTGAGCTAGTAGGGGAAAGGGCAGCATTGATACAATTTATCAAAAATTCAAGGGCAACTTATCTTGATATGTTACCATAAAGACTGATGTGTAAAGTCATTGAAAAGAAATCTGCTGAAGGAAAAACTGGCTTACATATTGAAAGCAGATGGTTTGGGTAAATTATAACAGTGCGAGGTTAGTGGAGGTAATGAATAAAGTGACATAAGGGTCAGTAAAAGGCTCATGTTTGCACATGCTTTCAAAGACTTTTCAATTAGAATAGGAAGGGTGGAGAAAAACATTAACTTCCCAAATCTAGAATAATTGGTGTAGACTATGTGCTAAAAAGTAGGCAATTCAGTTCAGTGCAGAACAATGTAAGATAATGAAACTGGGATGCATAATGAAGTGTAGGATTTAAAGACGTAAACTGAAAAATGGTGGAAATTTGAATATAGTTGATTTTTTTCATTTTTGATAATGAGCTTGAGCAAGATGTTTTTGCTGTCTGCAAGGGCAAGAGGCTAAAAGGGTGTTGGAAAAAAAGCTGGAATGTGAAAGCACAGGAAAAAAGTGGCTTTTTATATGATTTCAGAATAACAGCTGCATCTTCAGCTATGCAAAAATCAAAGTTCAGTAAATCAGATTTGCCTTCATTTCAAATGACTCTCATTAGAAACTATGATATATTGTAAACTTTTAAAGCACAGTAAATAACATTTTTCCAAAATGTGAAAAGATGGGAAGTATTTGTTGAATTAAAATAAATACTACAAGTTTCCTGGTACTGTGTTTCTTGGAAAGAAGGATGATCATTAAACTTATGAGAGAACTGGAACTTGGGAAAATTTATTTTCTGGTATGAAGACCAGAGAATGATAAGAGAATGGTTAGGGACATATGTTGCTAGACAAAGTGATGGGAGGGTGATAGGTGCCTATCACCTCGTAATTTACTGCTAAGATTACACTATATGAACACAAGTGAAAAAAATCAGTGTGATAAAACACATAGATAAATCCTCTACATATAGCCCATGTGTGGATGGGCTACACAGCATTGTGTCTTTTAAGTGTTTGTTTCAATTTTGTGTAAAATTCTGACACTTTTCCAATGTATGCATTAATTGATCAAGAACATTTAATGCAAATAAACCTGGAATCTTATGTTTGATTAATATATAAGTGTTGGCTCTGGTTATGGTTGTATTGGTAGGATTTATAAGCATATGTTTTCCTTTTCATGTGATCAGCAAGCATGGGGAGTGTATTTCCCTTATAGTTGGAGTCCTACAAAGCAAGTTACTACTTTTTGTGGCTGGAAGTTTTTGATATCTGCATCACTTCATCTATTACCCAAGCACAGGAAAATAATAGGTGATCTGCTTGTCTGGAGAGTTCTCTACACACTGGTGTTCTGAGAAGCCAATTCTGTATTAAGATGACTGTCATACTAAACTTCCTAAATACATCTGGTATTTCACATGATGACTTGTTTGTAGAGCTTGTAGATTTAATTACTAACCAGCCGGCCAGTGTCACCCTGAGTGCAGATTTAGCTGCTATACAGTCCTTTCCCTGTACACTGGGAATATATTGATGTTATCAATCAACACAATGAATCTGTCTCATAACAAAAATGCAAATTAACTGAGTTAAATTAGCAGTTTTGTACTCTTAGTTCCTTGTGTGAAATTAATGCATTTATCTTTGCAGAAACTATACACCATACACAGCTGTCATTTATTGTGTACTTTTTAACCTCTTGCTTTTTATACCAGAGACATATAGTACATACTTTTCTTTATTTTTACTGTACCTGTATAGGGGGGTTGGAACTAGATGATTTTTAAGGTCCCTCTTAACCCAAACCCTTCTATGATTCTGTGATTTATATATATTAACATAGACTTTGATTTATTCTTTGCATTAGTAAAATGCTAATATCTAATGTCATGCCTGAAGTAGTGTTATTTATTTCCATGTGCAATTTNCTTTAAGCATCCAAGTTGCATAGAAACGGTCATGGATAGGACAATGTACATAGATGGGAAGAAAAGATTAGCTTCCCACACAGAAGGAGTAAGGAGAAGACCATTATGTTAAACAAGGTCTTTAGTTTTGCCCTAGTTAGATTTTCCACCATTCATGTTATTTACATTGAGCCTGGAAGCTACCAGTTCTTCAAAATTGCCTTCCAGTCTTCACGGAACCATCAAAATCGGTTTCATTTCTTTACTGCCCTGTGTGGTTGTTTTGTTTGTTCTGCTTTCAACAGTGGTGGGTCAGGGACAGAAGCCCTTTGAGTGAAGCTACTAGGCAGAACTTTCCCCAGCTGTTTTGTCTGGAGTGTGTATTTTTATACATACGTGTGTACAACTACTTCCCCATATATCCATATGCATATATCCACACACACACATGGAACTTAGTAGGAAACATGTTAGTAAAAGGTAATACTTGCTGTCCTGTTTTCCAATTTGTGTCCTGTACTTAGCAGTACTATCGCTGATAGAGGATGCTTCCTATCCCCATTTTGCCTAAATTAAAACTATGCCTTACTAATTGTCCAATGTTTTACGCAAATGAGAGTTCTTACTAACCACAAGAAGTGATCTTTTTATTTCCTGAAATATGACATTTTGTTGATCTTATGTAATTATAAGCTTTATTAATGGTTATAAAGTCATTTTTAACTCTAGTGTTAGATTTAAAGACTTTTTGACAGAGAATTCCAAAGCCTCACTCCTTGCTGTGTGAAGGAGAATTTCTTTCTATTTATTCTAAAAATAAAAAGCAATGATTTCATAAAGTGACCTTTTGTTGCAGTATTATGAGACAGGGACTGATTTTTTTTCTGTGTGCCTGTCATATTTTTTAATGATTACAATTAAAATAAAAATGAAAAGAAAGTGTGCTCCTATACTGTTATCAGAAGCATTCAGTGCTTGAATAATTTCATTTTTTCCATAAGCTCTGCTGCTGATGGGGAGTGTGCAAGTCCCATGTGCACAAGCAGATGGGGAAATTTTAGTCTTTAGTCATCCATGCTCTTTGAAGGTCTTCTTCTAATTCCCTTTTCTTGCCAAATAATTTGAGAGCTGGTAATATCAAGTCAAATACCCATCCTTCTGTACTTCAAACACCCTTTTGGTTGACCTAGTTCTGATCTTTTGCATTTTTGCTGCAGTGCCTTAAAAATAGAACTGAACACTGTTCTGGGCAAAGGTAACTTTTCATTGTGGTATAATATCACACACATAGATTTTGCTAAAATTTCCTTATTGTTGTTTCTTTAGTCTGCCTCAACTTCCAGTATAAATACTAAATTACAGTGAGACAGTAAATTCTGAGATTTCTCCTTAACATTTTCTTGCTCTCAAAGAAAAGAGTTTGATTAGAAGAGTTAAAAGTATGTCTTAGCTTATTTTTGTGTCATTCAAACTGGTCCATCCAATTCATATAATTATCCCAATTAAACTTTTATTTTTGCATACTGAGCAAAAAGAAGGAGCTTCTAAGTGCTTTTAGCACGCTCCTGATACCCTAATGCCTCATCTTTCTGTCTTTGGTCTGAGGAGCCCTCACCAAAACTGTGTAACAGGTATTTTGACCCAAGAGTTACCTCTATAAACNATATACGTATGTACAACTACTTCCCCATATATCCATATGCATATATCCACACACACACATGGAACTTAGTAGGAAACATGTTAGTAAAAGGTAATACTTGCTGTCCTGTTTTCCAATTTGTGTCCTGTACTTAGCAGTACTATCGCTGATAGAGGATGCTTCCTATCCCCATTTTGCCTAAATTAAAACTATGCCTTACTAATTGTCCAATGTTTTACGCAAATGAGAGTTCTTACTAACCACAAGAAGTGATCTTTTTATTTCCTGAAATATGACATTTTGTTGATCTTATGTAATTATAAGCTTTATTAATGGTTATAAAGTCATTTTTAACTCTAGTGTTAGATTTAAAGACTTTTTGACAGAGAATTCCAAAGCCTCACTCCTTGCTGTGTGAAGGAGAATTTCTTTCTATTTATTCTAAAAATAAAAAGCAATGATTTCATAAAGTGACCTTTTGTTGCAGTATTATGAGACAGGGACTGATCTTTTTTCTGTGTGCCTGTCATATTTTTTAATGATTACAATTAAAATAAAAATGAAAAGAAAGTATGCTCCTATACTGTTATCAGAAGCATTCAGTGCTTGAATAATTTCATTTTTTCCATAAGCTCTGCTGCTGATGGGGAGTGTGCAAGTCCCATGTGCACAAGCAGATGGGGAAATTTTAGTCTTTAGTCATCCATGCTCTTTGAAGGTCTTCTTCTAATTCCCTTTTCTTGCCAAATAATTTGAGAGCTGGTAATATCAAGTCAAATACCCATCCTTCTGTACTTCAAACACCCTTTTGGTTGACCTAGTTCTGATCTTTTGCATTTTTGCTGCAGTGCCTTAAAAATAGAACTGAACACTGTTCTGGGCAAAGGTAACTTTTCATTGTGGTATAATATCACACACATAGATTTTGCTAAAATTTCCTTATTGTCATTTCTTTAGTCTGCCTCAACTTCCAGTATAAATACTAAATTACAGTGAGACAGTAAATTCTGAGATTTCTCCTTAACTTTTTCTTGCTTTCAAAGAAAAGAGTTTGATTATAAGAGTTAAAAGTATGTCTTAGCTTATTTTTGTGTCATTCAAACTGGTCCATGCAATTCATATATTTATCCCAATTAAACTTTTATTTTTGCATACTGAGCAAAAAGAAGGAGCT
>VZTO01023868.1:13958-51294 GCA_013400615.1 Syrrhaptes paradoxus | reverse complement strand
TGCCTCATCTTTCTGTCTTTGGTCTGAGGAGCCCTCACCAAAACTGTGTAACAGGTATTTTGACCCAAGAGTTACCTCTATAAACAAAGAAAGAAAGAAAGAAACACAGATTTTTTTATTATTATTATTTTTGACATGCTTGGCTTTGGAGAAGAGAATCATGGATATAAATTCTTCACTAACTACTCTTTAATGTAGTTTTTTATTTTAAATGTAAGGCAGTTTTTTTGCAAGTAGACTGTTGAAATGTTGATTTACATTAAGACAACAGCAGATCTTGAGAGCGGATTAGTTCCTGTAATTTCTGCTTGAATAAAGCTTGTGTGCAGAGACTGGAGAACTGGATGTTTAAACTCATGGCTGTGTGGGAGTCCTAGTACTGGACTTGAACTTGTTCTGCCCATGATCCAAGCTTGATAAAAATCAGTGTCACACCAAAATCTCTATAGCTTCATTTTGCCATACACCGTGGCTGAGCTAAAGTGTCCCGTGCCTGACATAATATCTAGCCAACAAGAGCAAGAGAAAAGGTGTTCTTACGGCCTCTTTCAGCCAGCAGTGATTACGTATGAATCAGACATACCAAGGCTGGTGCAATTAGTGTTCGAATTGTATGGCAAAATTTGTTCATGCATTTGAGCTACAGATTTTGATTATGTTAAGAATGATTAGTTGAAGTTGTTGGGAAAATACAGAATGAAGTATGGAAATAAAGAAACAGAAATGGATATAACAATTCTTTCCTTTCAATTTCTAATCAAACTAGGTGGATGATTCTGCGTGTTTTCAGATATTTATGTGGGAAAAGAGAGGAAACAAAAATAATTCCTTGATGTAAATCTAAGTCAAGGAAACCAGACTTTATTTAGCTTAGAAATTAAGACCTTAAAGTCCAAGAAATCTTGGTGATATATGCTAGGAGTCAGAATATGAAGAACCACCATGAAAGCTGACTTGCCAGCTAATTAAGAAACAAGTAAATATCTGTATGTCTTTGGAATTGATAGTATGTTTGCAAATCCTCATTAATATTCTAGTGCTAGGGCACGGAAATAATGGTAACTTAAGAAATGTACAGTTTTGTTTTTCTTTTTGATAGCTTCTTGGTTAGTAGATTTTAACTTTTCATCTCCTGACTGTAATTTTAGTTGTATTTTACTTTGAAAGATGTTACTGAAAACATACTGTACTTCTGCAGTGTTATCAGAAGTGTTCAGTACTGGAACTGAGTGGGATTTTATTTGCCTTTTACTTGCCTTCCAGCTGATGGGCAGAATTTAAGTCCCCATGGTGCACAAACAGATGGGTAAATGTTGGTCTTTAGTTTTCAGTCGTCAGTGCTAATTCTTTTATCTTCTGAATGCATTAGTCAAACAGACTATGCCTGTCAAGCAATCTGTAATATGTGTCATGACAGCCCATTTTTTTTAACTCTACTGAATATCTTTTCTGTGAACTGACATTGCCTACATTCTATTAGTTTAAGGAAAAAATGCCTTATTTATGAATTAAATGATTGTCAAAGTTATTGTGGAACTTTGATGGCTGCAAAATGCTATTTCTATTGTTTGTGTGAAGTAATTCAACAACCAAAAGCATATTTTCAAATACAATTGGGTATTTCTGTAGGCATAGTGATCTTGTATGAGCACGTCTATATGATGCTTTTTATAGACAGCCGCTGTATTGGCCCATTTCTTTATCCTTTCTTAAGCAATGTGTCACAGAGGTTAAGATGCCTAGGATTTTGAAAAACTGTAATGTTCTTTATGCCCATTGGTATGCATCCATAAACACTTATTTCTAGATTATAACCAAAAAATCTGTTTTGACCATGAGTTAGGTTGCATATTCAGATTTTGGTGCCCATTTCTGCAATGTGGAATCTACAAGTGCCATGAATTAAAGAACTTGTGTCCACATGGCAGCTGAAATACTTTACTTACACAAGGATGAGTGAATTTCCAGCTGCATTTGTATGAAGTTTCCTTTACTGTTCTAGCATGTAGCTATGAGGGGGAAAAAAAAAAAAGGCAAGCAGTAATGGCATAGCATAAATATATATTAATACAAATATGCTTTAACAATTATATAAGGATACTGGCATAAAGTTTTTGGCACTGAGTTTTCTCCTGATTTCCTGTAAGGTATGTTTTTGGAGATAAGTGATTTCTCCTCTGCAGTTTGTTTTATGTGCTCTTACAAGGCTCTGTATTCAGCTTACGTTCTGTAGGCTGTGTTGTCAGACACAAGGGACTGAGCTTTGTGCTGGTGTTTTTGTGATGTGGGAACAGGAATGCTGAAAATTAATTCAAACCTTTACTTATATCACAAGTTAAGCTCATCCAGATGGCAAACAGTTCCTGCGTCTTGTGAAAGAATAATTTTGGTAATGTGACAGGCATGGGTTTATAGACAGAAGTAATTCTTACGAGGTTTAAGGCTCTGAAATAGAACAAAGATTGTAGACAGCTGATCTTTCCTCTGTGGGAGGTGGGAACTCCTACTTCAAATGAGCTACAGGTAACCACCGACTTAAGGTTATGGAAGAATTCCTGTATCTGGTGCACTGGCCCAGCCCAGTTTGCAGAGCTGTGCTCTCTGCAAGTCCATTTAAAAGGAAGTGGGAGGTTTTTCCATTTGTATTAAGGGAGAATTTGTTTTCATTAATATGCCTTAACATGATGCCCTATGATGGAGAAAATGAGCTGAGCAGGAGGATTTTTTTCTCAGCATTTTATGTGTAGCTACACAAGCCCATGTAAGGCATGCACAGAACATTTGTTGGCATATCAAATTGCAAGCATGATAGATGCAGTTAGATCTTTTCCGTCATTATTTTGATTTATGATCCATAGATTTTACTTCTGAATTGCTGTATGGAGTTTGGGTTCATGTTCAGATTGTTTTGCTAAGAGACTCTCTGGAAAGAAAGGAAGAAAATATTTTCAATTTGGAAACTGATGCGACTGCTGTTTCCATTTCTTCAATACTTTTAAAAGTTCAGGTTTCAATAAATAATCTACTGAGTAAAACCTATTATTTTCAAAAAGTTATTGCTAGGTCTGGTATCCATTACTGTTGAGGAATGGTGGTGTTTGGACATGGAACTTAATTACCTGCAAGTAACTTAACTTGTGGAGAGAAGTTGTAGTTTATTATTTGTAAAACATAGTACTCTGAAGTTCAAGTCATCAGTCTTGACTTACCAAAATTCCCATTTAATCAAAGATCAGGTGTGCCCTCTCAGGTTGCAGTGGTGGAAACTGCCCTAAAAAGGATGAAAAACAGGCTTGTGAAAAGTTGCTTTTGTACAGCTGAGATCTTAATTAATTTATTCTCCTTTGAGACATATANGAAGCCCAGGGGAAGGAGGAATAGAAGTAAAAAATCAGAAATAGGTAAGCTGCGTGATAGACTTCTAGTTCTGAATCTGCTCATGAGATAGCTGGCTTCCTCGTGGATGTCTTTGGACCTTCTGTTCTGGGTCAGGAATCCTTGCTTTACTCTGGAGTTGATAGAAATTGATTAACTGTATCCCAAATATTTTAAGAATCTGAAATCTCATGGGGAAGGGGCTTCCTTAAAGATTCCTGTGAAAAAAGCTAAAATGAAAGTATTAGGAGTACAATCAACATTCTGAGACACAATATCTAGATTTAGGAGAATAGTTTCCAGATTGCTCTATACCCAGAAAGAGAAAATGAAAGAGGTAAAGCAGCCTGTGTGTGCGTCAGTTTGCTCCTTAGTAAGGAGGTAAACCTGGATTACAATAGGAGCAGGTAAGGGAACTGTCAGCAGAGGATATATAATTGTAATCACTAAAACCCTCATTTGTTTTTTCCATCTCTTCTAGTAACTGAATTGTTATTTCTGTGAAATAATATCCTGCCTACAGAAAATCTGTTGTTGAAATGAGTTGGAAGGAAAACATGCTTTTGAACTGAGAGCAGCTGCTCAATCTCATTTAATCTTTTATTTCGTTGTTTGCAGTTTGCTAATGTGGAGAAGTCTGACTTTTTTTGAGCCCTGCTTTGAGAACTGTCCCTGTCCTGTTTAGCATTGTGAATTTGTGAAAAGTGAGTGCTAATGACCTAAAACACAGTACTGTGTAGAGCAACTTTATCCCTTTCGCTTTGTTAATGAATGAGAGTTGAACAAGTCCAATAGGAGCCACAAAAAGAAGAGCCACTTAGATTTCTGGGATTTGGTATCTTGAATGAAAATTTATGCAAAACTTTGAGGTCGGAGAGCCAGATCGTGTGGAACCATGGAGCTTGAATTTCAGTAGTTCATACTCAGACTTTCCGGTGTCTACCTGGCTTCCATCTAAAATGGATGAATGCCTACTCTGGTTCAGAAAGGAGTTCAACCAGCTAACCCTTGTGAGCGCAAAGTTCCCTGGATGTGTAAGCTGTAGCATCCTAGCTGAGGAGCTAAGCAAGAGATAGTACCTAGGCAGAGACCCGCCCAAGTCCTTCCCAAGTCCTTGGGGAACCTCACTAAATTAGGTGTCCTCTAAGAATGCCTAAATCAGATTACATTGCCATCCAAACAGTTGTGGTGGTATTATGTTTCTGGACATACA
This sequence comes from Syrrhaptes paradoxus, assembly GCA_013400615.1. Lineage (NCBI taxonomy): Eukaryota > Metazoa > Chordata > Aves > Pterocliformes > Pteroclidae > Syrrhaptes > Syrrhaptes paradoxus. Next base: position 46,706 of record VZTO01023868.1, on the reverse strand, counting down.
ACCTAGTGGTTAGAACTCTGTCCCTGAATACAGGAGATGGTTGAAAATGACTGGACAAAGTCTAAACCTGCAGCCTTTCTTCCCACAAAACCACCTTTAATTATGTCCATAAAGTGTTGGGACAATGTATTTTTCACCTGTCTTGATGAAGTTAGGCTGCTGATACACAAAACAGCGTGGAATTCAGAAACAGAAGGAAATAAATAGTTTTAAATCTGTAAGGAAGGACACGTTCCTCAGAATGGAGATTTCTGGGTCCTTGTTATTTTTGAAGTAATGGTAGATATATTTCTCATTTGGGAATTGTGAGGTAAGATGTATAAGAAACACTGTGAATAAGAAAGAGTAGCAAGGGTTATTAGCCAGGCAATAAAAGAGCACTGATAAACCTGAGTCTGTTGCGCAGAAGAAGGAAGTTTTAAGACTTTAAAAAAATCAAATTAAAGGTTTGCCCCAGTTACATTATTTTTTAGATTTTAAGTAATTCTTAAAGAAAAAGAGATTGATGGAGAAAATTAAAAATAATTTTTTTTGGTAAGTCAACAGTATCACTAATTAGGCTTCTCAAATATAGAATATGGGCTAAACTCAACTCTTACTTTATCAGTGGGAGCTTGGACATTGATTCACTGGAATGTAGCTACAACAACGTAGTCTTAAGACTGCATTTATATTTTTGTGCTTGGCCCCAGTGGCAGGGGGTAACTTGTACAGGGACACAGCCCTGTAAAGGACTCTGGTTATGCTCACAGTCCGTTCACATGTGGTTATGTGATGAAGTTGCTATATTTTGTAATTTCTTGCAAATAAGAATTTCCAGTAGTTCTTGGACTTTAGAATCTAGTTTGTTCTTTCCCCAGCTTCTGGAACGTGATTTGGGAAGGAAGAGTTCAGCTGCTACTACGTCCTGGTGTGCAAAGTGGTGTTCTTCCCTGTACTGTCCTAAATTAGCTAGAAGTTTAGCTATGTAAAGATGTGATCATGGGATAAGTTATAGCAGGAATATACATTGTATCATGTACACTAGAGTGAGTCTGAAGTTGTCTCTCTTCCACTGAATGGGAAGTCATCTCAAACTACTTCATGTTGGCAAAAAAAGGGGGTGTGCATGTAGATTGGTACTGTGAAACTGTTCACATCTAACCTTCCTCTTGCTATATTGCTCTTGAGCTCAGTACCTATTCTTTAGGGCCATCAGTTTTGCATATATGTGGAATTAAGCTGTTCTTTTTACTCAGTTTGTCTGAAATGAAAGTGTATCAGAGATTCTACGAATAAGTAAATAAGCAGAAATTAAAACAGGATTTAAAAAATGCACAGTAAAGTGATCCTAAGATAAATTGAAGTCTTTTGAATCATAATTTCTGGAACCAGAAGGGAAATCTTATCTCCTTTTGCAAGCCAAAGGTGTTTTCTCTTTGGCAGCAGGCTCTGATTTCTGGTCATATGGGGATAGCGTGCAAATCTGGCACCATCTACTCAGTTATTATCGATCACTGGAGTTCACTCTCATATGCTCTCTCTACATATGGATGTTGTTCCGCATAGCGGAGCAGGCACTTCAGTTGCATTTTGCATTCTGTATATTGAACTAGGTGTCTTTGGGAACATTATTAATAATATGTTTAAAGACGATTCTTTTACAGTCTTTCTAAAATAGAAGCAGTTTAACATTGCAGACAAATGTTTTTCTCAAAAATATTTTTTGTATTTATGGGATATATTGGATAAAGTATTGCAACACATTTGTCTTTTCAGTGGGAAATGACTTGAGAATGGGGACGTGTTAAGAATGGGTAAGCCAGTAACTTTTCATGCACGCAGAGCACTGCATGCAGAATTCAAGTGAGTGGATAAAACATTTGAAATGAAATTGAATAAATATGGAATTGCATATGGAATATGAACAAGGTATGCATATAAATCTGGAAACTCTAATATCAGCAGTGTGGAAACAGTATTCCTCATATATTCTTCAAGAGCTATGAACAGAAACCTAAGAACAAAATAGGACTATATTCTGATAATTTGAATTCCATCTGCATCTCTATTCATATCTGGATTTCTTATTGTCTGGCCTACAAAGCCATATATGTAACAATAGCACTCAAATCCTTTAGAAGTTTTGGCCATCTGAATTTGAACCAAAGGTACAATACTAGTGACATTTGCTATCTGCAACACGTTCCACATCTTTGTCTTGCTCTGTCTGTACTTTTTGCCTGAGCCTGCTGTTCTTCTGCTGCTTAATTTGCCTCTCTTTCTCCTTTATTCTGCTCTGACCCCTACCAGTTACCTCTGTGAACTTCTGACATGTTTTCTGCCACCTGTGAGATTGCTAAATGGGAAGTTTGCATAGTAACTAGAAAATAAGATTTCAAATCAGCTTTCAGTGCTAGCCACGACTAGCTGAGACGTGTCTGGGAATAAAAGAAATCCTAAGCAACTGTAAAGTCTATGTGACACTTAACAGTGAATATTTTCCAATGTATCACAACCAAATGTGTAATCAGATTGAACAGGAAGAAATGTACGTACTACGAGCACTTTGAAATATTGGTGTGTACAATTTGCGCCATACTGACAACCTGTCACACATCTTTTTGGCAGGGTATCACGTGATACACAAAGGAGGTGTAATAGAGTGGATTTTCCCACCCTTCTATACCTACAAAGCCTTTCTTTCTAAAGCAGACTGGACTTCGGTACTGGGCATAACCTGCATGATGCTTGCAGCGCGGGGTTCCAAGCAGGGATAGAGGGAAAGGACTGCCCAAGCAGGAACCGAGCAGAGGACTCAGGGGGAGTTACATCTCTGGCAGTGAAGGAGCCCATGCCAGAGCAGCGGAGGAAGAAACAAGGAGCTCCCAAAGAAGAGTAACCATAATGTGTTGAGCTGTCTTCCACGCTGCCCACTGCAGGCATAGCATGTGGGTGGCAAAGGGATTGGAGACAGAAAGTGGGAGGAGTGATGTCTGGAGAGGAGTCTAAGTGTAGTTCTCTAAGTGTAACGGACTTTACAAATCACAGTGTTTGTGAACATTCGTTACAGTTCTTAAAGTTAGATTTGCTGAAGTCAGATGAGTCAAAGAGCATTCTCCAACGAGGTGGCTACCTTGGTGGGTGAGGGGTGTGCAGTGGATTTAATTTACCTCTATTTTAGAAAGGCTTTTGACACTGTCTCCCATGACATCCTCAGACAAAGTATAGGTTAGGTAAGCAGGCAGTGAGGTGGATTGAAAACTGGCTCAGCCCAGAGGGTTATGATCAGCAGCACAAAGTCCAACTGGAGGCAATTCACTAGTGGTGTACCCCACGGGTTAATAGGGGGTCCAGTCCTGTTTGAAGTCTTCATATTAATGACCTGGATGGTGAGGCAGAGCACACCCTCAGTAAGCTCACAGATGATACACAACTGGGAGGCAGGGATGATACACCATATTAAAAACCACAATATTTTTCCTTTTGAAGCAAGATACTACTTTTAAGTGTGCATCATTGTCCAGAATTGCTTCTTTACCTGAAGTCTGAGAACTTCTCCTACTCTGCTGCCACAGCTGTCATCAAACTTGACCTTCTGTTTGGGAGCACTGTGAACATTTCTGAAGAAATTAATTAATATAGAACTACCCAATAAAAATTACTTGGAGCTGAGTAATTCCATGTTATATCCTTCTTTCAGTGACATTACATCTTAGAGAGGAAGGAAAAATGTGCTGCTAGCCAAGTTAATTATCCTACTTTTCCTGAATTTAGTATGTCAAAGGTCTTTTTGGTTTCTTAACTCAATAAGGAAGAAAATGCATGTAGGTTTGTTTTGTTATTATCCTCCTGGCCTTTTTCTGACATTGCCTGGTTGAGATTATTTATATGCAGGGAAGAATAGGTACATACTTTTTTATTGTATGCAAGTCAACTAGACACAAAATTGTTATTTCTTCGGTTCTACTATCACTAGCAAAGTCTCATGGGTCCCACCAAACTCTTATGGATCAGTGACTAGCAAGCAAATAAACAAAAATCATGCTTCCTAGTAGTAGAAAAAGTGCAAAAAATAGTTGTTAAATCATTCTGCAAAGATATTATGATCTTCAAATCAGTCCTTTATTTGATTTTTTTATCATCCTTTTAACTTTGTCTGGCAGGACAGGCAAGTAGAAATTTACTTTCATAACACTATAATTAATATAAGATTTTATACCTTGTAAGTCATCTTCCTTAAAAGTCTGTTTCCACTCCTTTTCACTAAGCATGGGAGTCAATTCCTCTTATCTAATCTCATTTGACAATTTAAAAGATAACACATTTAATCTAAATTTGCTGTCTGGGTTCCCCTTACAGTCAGTGCAGCAAGACAGGCACTAAAAGAAAGTAGTATACTTTGTAGCAAGATATATTATTTTGCTGTAGAGGACATGGTCTAGCAGGATATCCGAGGTATTTGAGGTAGCTGAGGTGAGTAATTCTTCGATGCCTGTCTGTGCCCTTGTGACTACAATGGGAACCCAGGAGATCACCTCAGACTAGCAGTCCAGTTTTGACACCATAAGTCTGGTGGCATGAAGCCTACATGAATTTGCTAGTTTTTCACATCATATTTCACTCTGAACCAGGAGCTGAGCCCGCTATGAGTTTTAATTTGATATAGTACTTACAGAGTAAGCTCCTGAAAGAAGTAGTCGTACCTTCTGTTAATAATTCCTTGTTACAATTGACCTCTCCTCCTGTGGTTTTAAGAAAGGTTGTCCTTGGTTCCCCTCATTTTTATTAGGTGAACTTTTTATCATACAAGCTGGTAAGAAAAATAATTAAATTTACCAGAGAGCACTCTTATTTCATAATACTTTGCAGTTAAAAGTCATAGAGAGAACACTTGAAATTAATTAAACTTATGGCCTCTTAAAGAAGATACATGACATTTCACTGTAATGTAAACTTATGTCCACCAGACGCTTATGTTTTCAAGATGAGAGCTTTCTTATAAAAAAAAATACTTGCCTTTCATAGTGCAAATTCTTTTACTAATAATGATTAATATAGATAATACCAGTTCTCTTATCATGCTGCTAGTTTCTTTTCAAGCTTCTCATGAATCTGTTCCCATCCCCCCACAATGGCTGCTTTTAGTTGTCTGTCCTTTATATTGAATTTTGAATGAGACTTATAGAAATGTCAGCCTGGCGCCTTTAGGGACTACAGTTGAAACCGTCAAACTCACTTTCATTGTCTCCAGTTGGTGACAAATAGCAATTTTATTTAGCAAGAGATGGTTCTCTTTGAGGTTGAATTGATGGATGAGGCCATAAGAGGCTGGGCCAGCTGACAAGGTTACCCCCACCAGCTGTCTACCCATCCCTACTGCATGAGTGTCTGTGCTGCTTGTCAGCTTTTGAACCACTGCTGTTTACTGTGTAGTGTTTTAAGGCAGACTGTAGCAGTGACAGCTTACTTTATTTTACAATGCTGTGCTGCAAATGGTGGTGGTTCCAAAATCCACTGATGAGCAGCTCAGACATCTGTGCAGTAAAGGCAGGCTGGACAGCTAGGGTGGCAACGGTATCAGCTATTTCAAGCAAAACCAGCCCTTTTTCACATTCAAGAGTCCTTTATTTTGTCTTTGCTTTTTTGTGTGTTTTAGTTTGTTTTGTTTTGTTTCGCGTTATAATCAGCCTGCTGTCTAAGAACCTTAGCTTTGAAATGTTTTTGAATGGGAATGTATAAGACCCAGTAGTGTTTTGAGATGTCAGTATAAAATCCTAAAATGTGTTTAATTCTTGTCTGTAGGCTGGAGCAAATGTGCTGCTGCAAGATGTTAATGGAAACATTGCACTTGATTATGCCATAGAAGGGACTGAATCTAGCAGCATCCTTCTGATGTACTTGGAAGAAAATGGTAAGTCAGATCTTCAGCTTCTGGAATGCTTTTATTGAACATGATATAAAAATTAAAAGTATAGATATTGATTTGCCATAAGTCAGCACTGAAGCCAGTGGAGCTACCTTAGTCTGGAGCTGAAGGGGAGGATGATGATTTGGAGTCACAAAAGTTTTCAGTGCCTTTAGATTGCAACAACTAACAAAGGTTAGTGGCAGTGGTTATTGTCAAAGCTGCTTTTGCCCATTCATATGGAGATGCTGGAATGTGAATTCAAAGCAGAAAAACTGCAGTAATGCAGAAGCAACTAATTTAACAGTGAGAGGACCGGGTTTCACATGTTGTTTCATTTCACCTGTGAGTTATGTGTAGCCTCAGAGTATATATTTTTTTTCCCCGTGACAGGCTGTTAACTAATTACGTTTCTGCAAACCATGTGAATGGAAATGTATATGAAACCTTATCACTTATTCAAAAATATTAGTATTGATTTTGTTTTGTGTTGAGAAAATACTGTACTGAGATTTCTATTATGAAGTATTCTTAATATGTTATAGATGACAGGACTTGTATTGAAAAAAGGCATTTGTTATTCATCAGTTCCAAACTTAGATAAGGGTTCTGAAATGAGATTTCTTGAACTGCTTTGGGCTATAATAAGTTGTCTTAACATTGTATGTGGCTCATCACAACACTGAGGAAAGCGTATTATAGCATAAATAATGAGCAGTAATGTAAAAATGTGTAATTTCAACATCACCTCCATATAAAAGCCTATTTTAACATAAAATAAGTTGTATCCTGTTAATGAACACTTAAAAGAGAAGTTAACTTAGAATGGCAAGGATATTGTACTCAGTGTCAGGTCCTATGCTGTTAGTCCATAGCACATCCAGTGTATTGCACAGATATATTTTATAATTTTGCTTCCTTGGTGCCTGGCAATGTCTTCACAGCTCATGTACTCTGCTTTTGGATTTTTCTAATGGCAAGAAGGCATTAGCTTGTAAAAACTTGATTGCCTTGCAAAATGCAGATATTTGGAGTCTAAATGCTCCAAATATTTTGGCTGATGTGGTATTTAACACATAGCATACAACAAGCAGGTAGCACACAACAAGATGTATTCTGATTACCTGCAATTATTAGTGCAGATGTATCAGAAAATGCTTCCTCTTTCCTTTATTTTCTCTGGTTTTGTTTGGTTGCAAATTGAAATAGAAAAAGATTTGCTAGTTTCTTACCAATGTCACTACATTGAAGAAACTTATATGGAACAGTGAATTTTTATGACTCTAATGTTATCATTGTTGCCTCTTTTCCAGTAGATAGGAGAGGCACCATTCCTCATTAAACAATGATTCTGTGAATGTGTGAAGTTTCCAGAGAAAAAAACCTCAGCATTATGAAATGAGATTTACCTCTACTGACTTTAGATAGCTAAGCCTGAGCTAATCGTCCAGAACTTTTCTTTTGGTCAATAGAGAAAAATAGGGAATGCACAAGTAGTTTCAGCTCTTCCTAACCTGGCTGGGTGAGGAGAACTGACTTTCCAAACTGGTTCCTTCTGCTGACTGATAAGAGCTTAAGTTGACAAGTCGTAGTTTATCAGTCCTAGATTGAGACTGTTGGGTAGATCAGTCCTACCCTTTAATTGCAGTACTGCGTGAAATCCTGACCTTTGGGTGATCAATGACAAAATGCCCATCAGCTTTGCTTGGTCTGTTACTATTCTTCTTGTGACAATAGGCAGCTCAAACTACCCTTATTTTGCACTGCTTTTTATAATTTAATTAGCGTCTTCTGAAACATTTTTTATAGCCTGCTGTGGTTGATATTAATTGAGGAGGGAATGCTTGAAGGAAATAAAGCTGTCTGGATAAGTGTGAATTACTTTGAATTGCCCAGACCAAATATTTCTCTGTAGACTGTTTTTGTGTAGACCTCATCGTCGCAGTAATCCCCATGCACACCTGCAGATGCATACCCCAACACAGAGCAATGTCATAGCCAAAAATCTTGTAGTACAAGAGCATTGGCTGATCCTATAGTAAATACCATCTTCAGGCTGTAGCGTCATGAAACACCTACCTATAGTCTCACCCTTTAAATACGATGTATAAGGCATGTTTCCCCATTCTCTGTACTTCCCTGCATTCTGAAAATGTTTCCTTAATATTTTCCATTCAGTTGTGCAGCCTGGTTTAAAATGTTAAGGATAGTTTGCTGTGTAAAATAGACTGTACTCTAATAATTGCCTCTAACTGCAGAGTTCACAAAGAAAAATAAAATCAAGTGCCTTATGGTTCAGCTAACAAGAAAACAAGAAGCTATTAATTTACTTTGATGGAACAAAGTAAGATTACAGCAAGTAGCTTTGCTGCTACAGAAAACTTTGTTGATTGGGGATATTAAAGTTCTTAGAAGTCTTGGGTGTTTCCTACAGTTTTAATCACTGTGGTATCTGTTTAGCTGCTCTACAGATCTTAGTGAGTGAACTCCCTCTTCATTGTCAGAGATAACCTAGTATATACTCTGTGGAGGGCCTGGAGCCATAAGTGATAACAATATCCGTAGATGCATTTAATGATTTACTTATTTACTGAAGTTAGTTTGAGTTATGTTTGTAAATGATCTGTTAGGGCACAGGAGTATCACAAGAGTAAAATTGATGCTCTAATTTTCTCTTTTCCTGTGAAGAAGTCAGCTTTCTCTGATGTTACATTATGTTACATAACTGAAGTTACATTGTATACTGAAAGTAATTATTGACTGAAGAAAGCAATAAGGAGATTTTACTTATCGAAGATAGCACAAGTTGAGGTGCATATCTTCTGTGTGCTAAGAGCATCCTTTGTGTTGGGTAATAATTCCCAAGAGAGCAGAAGGGTTATTCATTTGACTAGACACTAGGAAAACACAGGTAAACATTGTTAAAGTTTTTCTGCACCAAGATATCATTGGCTTTTATGGGTCTTCTTGTTTTGCTATAAAAAGAAAGTTATGATATTTAAGGACTTTGAAAAATAAGACAAGGAGACCATCTGCTGCAATGTCCTACCAAGGCAAGGCCAACTGAGAATCGTCCAGGATACCCAGGGCCATGTTGGATTGGAGATTCTATGATCTCCCTGGACTCCGAGTCCAGTGCTGAAACATCTTAATGTGATTTTTTTTTTCTTCTTGTTTTCAGTTGAAATTTTGTTTGTTGCAACTTACACCTGTAGCTTCTTATCCTTTCATTGTCTTCCTCTGGGAAGTGTCTCCCTCCAGAGGTGAAATGTGTAAAATGTTGGGTTTTTTTTTTTTTTTTTTCACTCTGTCCTGTTTCATTCTGACCCTGGTTGATTATTGAAATCATTGAGAAAATCCACCTGGCACCTTCCATAACCTTTATTTAAATCAATATCAGCTTTATGTTTTAAGGTAAAACTTTTGTTGTATTAATGCCATTTTAAAAATATCAAATTTGAAATGACTGCTAGCTTATTCTCTTTGGTTTTATAGACAGAATGTTCTACTGTAGAAGCTTTTCGGTGTAACTCGGATTGTGACATACGATCCCTACGTTTCCTCTTTTTCCTTTAGGCTGTTTTAAATAATTAATGCTTTGAAGAATGCAGCATTTTTGTTTACTTCCTTTCTTGGTATGTAGTTGCATAGTAGATTGGACGATTCAGATATAAGCTACAAATGAGTGACAGATATTTCTGTATTCTGTATTTGACAAGTGACAGGAGTTGACACATTCACTGTGTAATTTGTTTCCAAAAAAGAGGTGTCCCTTTTGTCCTCCAAGGTCTTAGGCTTCAGCTCTCAGTAGGATAACTGTGTGTTGCAAGAACATCAGCCTTGTTATTTAACCAGAGAAAACAGTATCTGGCTATTTACTTTAAAAAAAAAAATTTTTTTTTAGACCTGTCTAAGTATCCTGCACATCTGAAAGCAAAATAGTAGCTTTGTTGTCTACTGTGCTGTGAGAGTTCATGCACTAGCAGATTATTACAAGTACAAAAGAAAACCATCTGTTGTGATATTTTTTTTTAAGAATGACTATATTTAAATAACATATCTACCTAAAGGTATAAATGGCTTTTCTTTTTCTACTATGACACATGTATAGGAAAAAAAAATTGTTATTGCTTTTCTACAAAACATTCTTCTTGGTTTTGACAATTCACTTTCTGTGGGGTACATGAATTTATAATAGCTGGTTAAAGGTTATTGACCTTTGATGGTAATAGAGATTTTGTGTACTTAATCAGAATCTTTTCTAGTATTCCAAGCTGTGTGAATAATGGATCTGTATTGTTTTCTAAATATCAAGGGGATCATATTCAGGTGTCTCAGAAAACTCTATCTAGAGCCAAAATCCTGTGCAGGTCCCATCCATTTAGGTAGGTTTTTTTATAGTATGTAAAATATTGTGCAGATTTCACAAAACATACCATGGTTTTATTAAATTCTTAGTAGCAAATGGATTAAGCCTTACTTTTCAGCTGCAAAGTAGGAGGAATACATTTCTTTTTTCTGCCTTGTAACAGTAGGTAGAATCAAAGAAACAGAAGCTAAGGGTTAGTACAGAATCCTACACTGAAGAGACTGTTTAATGTTAGCCAGAAGCAGCCAACTCATAAATTACTACAATAAGGAGAATTTCCCTGAAGCCAACAGTTAGCAACATGAGGGAAATAACATGTGCAAGAAAAGCTGATTCAGCAAAGTAGTAGGCAAAGGATTAAGGAAAAATTTACTGTAAGACTGACACTATACAGTAATCTAGAATATGGGAAGACGCATCCAAAGATTATTTTGGTTTAGAATTTAAAGTAATTTGAAATTATTAATAAAATCTGGTGTGGCTGGACTAAAAGCCAAACTCCCACACATCTGCTTACTCATTCTCCGCAGCCAACCCCCCCCCCCCCTTTCTCTAGCAGGACAAAGGGAGAAAATAGGATGAGAAGGCTTGTGGGTTGAGATAAAGAGAGGGAGATTGCTTGCCAGTTACCATCACAGGCAAAACAGGCTCAACTTGGGGAAAATTGCCAATTGGAATACATCCAGTTAGTGAGAAACAGACAAACTTTAAACCAACACCTTTCTTCCTTTCTCAGGCTTGACTTCACTCCTTCATTCAGCTCTACCCTCGCAAGCAGCTCAAGTGGGTAGGGGAGCTACAGTCAGAACAGAGCAGTTTCTCTCTGCCACTTCTCCCTCTTGACACTTTTCCTCTGCTTCAGTGTGGGTTTTTCACAGGTATGCAGTTCCTTCAGGAATGTCCATTTGCTTCACCCTGTGTCCTCCAGGGGCTTCAGGGAATCTCCGCTCCAACACCTGGAACACCTCCTCTCCCTCCTTCTCTCACCTTGGTGTTCCCTCAGCTGTTTCTCTCCCTCTTTTTATTCCCTCTTTGTCTCTCTGTCCACTGTTTTCAGCCCTTCCTCAAACACATTTTCACAGAGGTGCCACACTTGGCTGTCAGGCTCAGCTCTGTCCTGCAGTGGGTCTGCTGGAGCTGACTAGAACTGTCTGTGGTCCACATGGGACAGCCCCTGGCATCTTCCATAGAAGCCACCCCAGCAGCCCCACAACTGCCAACACCTGGACGATACATCTGGTCATGTGTTTCTCAGCACTCTGGCACTTCTCATGAGAATAAGATCAAGATGAAAATTGCAGTTATATGTATTTTTCATCAGTTTTGATTGTTGTTAATTTTAAAAAGTGCTCAGAATACATACACTAACAACTGAGGTTGTGCTAAAGAAACCCTTAAACAGATCTAGTAATCTAAGAAGGGGAAAAAAAATCATATCCTTTTCTTCAGTGCACTCAAGGAAAGCAATTGATACAGATCAGCATCATTTCAGGAAAGTACTGCTCTAGACTTTCATATAGCCTATGAAAGGCATTTCACGGAGATTAAGGAGTTACTGCTAACCTACAGCAATAAGAACTGACTAAAATGTTAACACATACAGATTGTTAGAACTAAAGATCAGTGAACTTAAGGTAAAACTAAATCCCCTGATATATTTTCTATTGTAGAACCATATACAACATGATCTTGGTTTCCATTTACAGATTTTCTGTTAATAATATTGATGTAGTAGGCTGATAGAAAAACAAGCAACCAAAACCAAACAGCCTCAGGGTGGTTCAAAGCTTTTTCACTCTGATTTTTGCTGATTGGGAACCACCTACCCATAAGATTATCACACACGAAAAGTCTGTTTCCTGTGGACAGCTTGATTAATTGATGATAGGGGTTAGGTGATGGTATTGTCAGTGAGAACATGGAACCAAATAAGAAGTTTCAGTAGGTCCCTTCAAGTCATTAAAAGTGAAGCACACACAAAACATGACACATTGAAAATGTCATAGTTAAGAATACTCATCTGTCTTCCTTTGGCCTTTGTATTTTATAATAGAAGCTTGAATAAGCTACCTTAATTTTTTTATTTGCTAACTCTTGGGGAATGGACTTTGACTCCTCTATTTTTGTTTTCATACAAGTTAAGAAGAAAGAGGAGATTTCATTTCTGATACCATTTTCAGACTAGAAGAAAATAAATGAAACATCCTTCATTAGGCATATGTAGTGAGATTTTTAAAGGCAAAGAGGTAAAACCCACCAACAATGATCAGTCGGTGCTTCTGCAGTGAATTAGAACTATAGTCCTCAGTAGTTTTCTAAGTATACATTCTTTTGCAGACGTTGAAAATATTTGCTTCCCTTCTCACATAATAGATGTTGCTGAAATGTATCTGTTCAAGACAGATACACACAGTACCAAGAGATGATATTCAGGAAAGGTGAGCAATGATACAGGGGAGATGGGGAGGCACTTTTTATCAGGGAGTGTAGCAATAACATGAGGGGTAATGGTTTTAAGCTGAAAGAAGGTAGATTTAGATTGGATATTAGGAGGAAGTAATTTACTGTGAGGGTGGTTAGACACTTGCCCAGGGAAGCTGTGGATGCCCCATCCCTGGAGGTGTTCAAGGCCAGGCTGGATGAGGCTTTGAGCAACCTGGTCTAGTGGAGGGTGTCCCTGCCCATGGCAGGGGGGCTGGAACTAGATGATCTTGAAGGTCCCTTCCAACCCAAACCATTCTATGATTGTAGGATTCTATGATATGCAGAAGAGCTACTGAACAATGTAATTTAACAAAAAATAATGCTCTTTACAAAGCAATCTAGTAAGGAGACAGAAAAGTCCTCCTAAAATTTAATAGCTACACCTGAATATTTTCCTGAATTAAAATGAATATTTCAAGAACAGAACCATGACTTTTTTTTTTCTCAGTGATTTATTGTGAGCATGTCTATCCTATAATATGCTGCACAGGAGAAAAATAGAAATTCTAAAAAATGGTATCCCCAGAATTACAGAGGAATACAGACAAGATCATCACACTTGGGGTGAAAAGAGCATTGATGTGTTTCCAGCTCTGTGCAGGAAGGCAAAAATGTAGACAGGGTGAGAGAACACTTCAGAGGAGGGCAGAGATTGGCTTCTCAAAGCTGTTGCAGGTTTTTAATGTACATTTCTGTTTGCAAGACAAGATGATATTGACCTTTCCTAAAGACTATTAAACCTGTTGGAGAAAGAGACATGCAAGTTACAGAATGAGTGGCTGCTGGGTGTGTACAATGGGTATTTCCCAAAGTGTGCTTGGGTATTTTGCTTTGTACTGGTCACAGGAATGGATGTTCCCCTTGCAGATGGAGAGACTTAGTACTGGAGATTTCTGAGGAAAATATTTATTACGGCAATTCTCATCTCTGTTTGCCGTGTATTTCTTTGCCACTGAAACTTTTTTAAAGTTACTTTCCCTCTTTTTATTGAAGTTTTTACATTCCTTTGGGTTGTCAGTTCTATAACCATGTACCAGAGAGGGTGAGACAGCCAAAGCACATGAAATGACCTTGTCAGGTATTTTTCTTGAACAGTGAGAAGTAATGTATTTTGTAGCTTTTAGGTTATGCTCCTGCCTGTCCTTGTCATTGAAACTCCTCACCAAATGCTGTGCCCTGCCGGTTCACTACTGTTTTAACTGTTCCTTCTCCATCTTATCTCCTGCAGAATTTGTGAGCATGTAGCTCTTATTCTGATGTTACAGGGTATTTGAAGTATATTTTCCATCCTATGCCTTTTTTGACTTTCAATTTTTTAAAATGGGAATCAGTTCCCATAGTACATGCCAATTTGGTTTTCTTCCTCTATTTATTCATGCTGGCTATCGTCCCATTTCAGCTGAATATCTAAACCACATTTCCCCTTTGAAAAGAAATGTGAAGGTCATTCTTTGATTCAGGCAGCAAGAATTACTTACTGTGTGAGTAACATTTTATTGTTCCATCTAAACCCATGAAAAGTATCACTGCCTGGGGAGGGAGAGCAGACTCTCTAGAATTACAGACTTGGTTAAGGGAAGGCAGTTATTGAGCAGGTCTCCTTCTTTGAGCCTCTGAGAATGGTACATGTGTATTGCTTGGTAAATCTACTCATCTCCCCACAGGAGAAGCCTTCACTCTGAAGACTAACAGTTCCTCAGTTCTTGGAATTCAAAACTCTGCAATTCTAAGATTGCAATTCAGATTAGTTTTTGATGGTTTTATTATGTTTTCTATAAAGACAGAGGAAGGGAATGTATGTTGTTTCTGTAGTATTTTCAAAAACTCGATTAGATATTTAAAAAATGAAGCCTGGGGAACCATGTCACTGTGGTAGCTCACTTGCCAGGCTGTTTACTGCTGTTTGTTTAAAGAAATGTGTATCATTCCTTTATACAACTACCAGTTTGAAGCCAGTAAAGCTATCCTGAGATTCACATAGCCTGTGCCTTTAGTTGTTGTGTAGCACTGTTTATGCATTTTCTCTGAGGTGAGTGTAATTATATTTGTGATAGAATGTATATAGCAATTGATGCAGCTGAACTCTATTCTTGATTTCTCCTTCAGCATGAGCAAAGTTAATCTTTCAACAGACAGGTTTTTTATGGACCCAGACAGGGTGCACCATCTATAAAATGCAATTTATACCACGTAGGGATCAATATTTCACTGTTAGTATAAGAATATACTGATAAGTTAATTCTCTGACCATGCTGAGGGTAAGTCAATAGTAAATTTCTAGAAAAGGCTGAGTGGACTCACCTGGCTTCTGCCCTCAACCTGCAGCCCTTGTTGTAATTTACATGAAACTGGATGAACCTAACAACCTGATTATAACTGTGTTTCACTCAGTCTTTTTGTTTGTTTGTTTTCTTCCTGGGGAAAGTCAGAAACTGGTGTTTCTAATTTGTTGGTTGTGATCTTTGGTTTTGAGTGTTTGTGGTATTATTCACACACCAAAGAGGTAGCATGTTAATTTCCACCTGTTTCCTCTCTCCTTGAAAAACAGAACATTCTAATTGTTACTGGGGACATCAAAAAAAAAAGACATTTATTCTGTCAGTAGTACTTAAGAATGGCTACCTTCATCAAGTATAAAATAATACATATATTTTTAAATGTTGGTCTCTCTTAACTGACAACATCAGAAGGAGCATTATTGTGACCATTCATTTCAGCTGCTCAGTCTATGTTATGTGTTAAAAAAAGTGAAATCAGTGCTGCAAATGTTAACTGGTTTTGGTTTTGTATAACCCTTCACACCACATAGTGTTTTGGAAATTTAAAATTATGCATTTGAGAAGGTTCTGTCACTGGGACAAGAATGTTAAACTATGAATCTACTGTTGCAAAAAGCAGGAAATAGGCAGAAACAGAAAGAAAAAAAGATATTTAATTGATGCCATGTGGCATCAGTAATTTGTAAATGTCATCAGGTAGTTTTAAATCATTATTTGAAACATGATGAAGGCATAAAAGCTTCAGCACTGACAAAATAAATACATTGATTGTTAGGAGATACTTAGAACATTCTATGAAATCTTCATTGTGTTCCAGTCTAGCAACTGGCAGGCAATAGGATGTTAGCACATTCTGCTTTTGGGTGTTATCTCATTTATGCTATCAATATCATATATATATATGCATGTATGAGTTACATATGTGTGAAAGATCACAGGTGTTAGTCCAGATACAGAAAACATCTCATTTTCTCCAGCTCACGTTTAGGTTTGTGTTCTACATTTGGTGTTATTTAGTATCATTTATGTGACAGGTGTGAAAATATGAGGATAAGTAAATATGGCCAGCAAGACAGTGCTGACACTGAACATTCAACTTAAGAGCTGAAACTCTTAGAAGTGCTGTAGGCAAATAAATTTCAGAACGCAAAGCAGTTTCTTGTTATGTCATGGCCTGGGCAGAGAGGAAGGATTTTTATACTCAAATTACCTTTTCTATATATGGATGTAAGTGACCACATGAAGGTAGGAGTGGAAGAATCAAGACCTGAATTTTGGTTAGATATGTAGCTGTTAGCCACAGCCAGTTGTTAACTTAACCACTTAGCAATTTTGTTGTACTCTCTGTTTCTAATTTTAATTCTCTTCAGACTGAAGGCCATGCTTTCTTTTGGGTATAGGCTGCCTTGCTCGTCTTCCTTTTAAAACTGTACTTTGACAACTGTTTCTTTCAGTAGCAATGCTGACACAAGCGATCTCATACCCTTCATTCCTTTTATCCCCTCCCATTTGTTCCTGCCTCCGTACCAGATTTTCTCTTGCTTTATGGGGCCTTGCAATGGTTTAGGCTCAGCTGGAGAACTAATCCCAGTTAAAAATAACCCAGGCAGATAAAAAGTGTTGAGTTTTAATGTAGTTTGCTTCACTTCACAATCTCTCAAGCACTTGAGCCAACAGATTTGAGGGACTGGTGTGGGCACTGTGATGTATACGCAGGATTGAAAGAATGAAGCCAAAGACGATTTTCATTAAATAAAACCCAAATACCTGAGTGGCTTCCTTGGAGTGTTTAATTCTTTTCCTATTCACAACTATTTTCATAATCCCAGTGTATTTAATGATATTACAATTGCCTTCCTTACAACTGCTCTTGCCAGTCAGTAGGAGATCAGGCCTGTTTATTTGATATTGCTGACTGACATTAAATCACCCCGTAGTGACTGATAAAGATATGAATAAACTTGTTGGTAAATACAAGTAAACCTGTTCTATAAGTATACACTGAAGTCTAATTAAATGTTGATTAAGCTTTTGCAAACCCAGAACAAAAAATAATTTGTCTGTTCTTTATTGATGAATGAAATTGCAAAAGGTTTTAGCCTTTTATTTTTTCCAGGTATAGAGCTGAATTCATTGCGCCAAATGAAGATACAGAGATCTATGACAATGCTTACAGATGTCCGACAGCTCATATCAAGTGGAGGAAGTGTGAATCAAAAAAATGATGAAGGAGTTACCCTGGTGAGTGGGAATATGTAATCATCACCTTGTGAATATGCATGTACTGCAGCTGTGTACTGGTGAGTGTGTTTGCAAAGCAGTTCTCTAAGAAGTGAAATGAGGTTATGCAAGATTTTTGTTCTCATCTGGCCTTTTCAAAATAGAGATATGTCAATGCCATGCATAGTACAGTTTTTAAAATAGGCTAGTGGAGTATCTGTGGCTTAATGACAACTTTCTTACTGCTAGCCACTGAATATGCAACACAAAAATTAATAGCAAAAACATATTGACACTGAAGTTTAGAACTGTAGCAGATACTTGTGGTCTCTGACATTCTGTGTAAGAGAGGGCCTGAAACTTCACTTAGTGGTTCCTGTTTTAGGCTCATATCTTCTGACTGAGCCAGGCTAAAACACTGTTTCATGAATCTATCCCATCTTGATTCAGTGTAATGAAGCATTCACCATATCAGTGGGTAAGTACTACTTCTCCCAGATTTGCATGTTATTAGTAGTCACTGGGTTTCATTATCCTTGTTTCTGCTGATAGATCTTCAGTCCTTTTGTTTATTAGAGATCACTGCTTATTCAGCAGTCAAATAATTTTAAAATTAATGTAATAAAATAATTTTGAAATGAATGAACTTTTCCCTAGATATCATGTCTGTGGAATATTCTCTTTGCATATAAAATCTTCAACATCATTATCAATCAACAAATGGGCCTCAGCAGCATTAGGATGTTGAATAACTTTTTAAAATTCTTTTGTGTTTTTCTGCAAATACTGTACTAAACTAATTAGAAAGGCATGTGTTATTGAATATTATTATTATTACTATTATTGTTTCAACATTAATGCTGAATTACATTGCATGATACTGAATTAATATACTGAATCATTACTGTTTAATTCCATATTTAATACCTGTGGAGTGTTTAAACTATAACTGAAAAAGTGAGCAGCCCCATGTCTGGGATTGTTGAATTCAGCCACTTTCTCTGTCTATACAGAAAGCTATGATTTTTGGGGTGGCCACCCCAAGGCAGATAGCTGTAGTTAAAAACAGGAGGGAAGCAGGAAAAGGGTGGGAAGAAACAACACAACTTTTAGTTTAATTAATAAAAGCATTAATTTAATTTCCAGTTTTCTGATACGTTTAAGCTAACCTGCTAAATCCCAGCAAGATGCAAAGTTGTTTCTATTGTACTTTACTCTTATTGCTACTTTAGTCTGAATTGTCTTAGTTAAATTGAGTTGTGAGTTTACCTAACTATCACTGTATAAAACCTTTTCTGTAGTTAACTGCAATAGGTGAAATGCATGTGCGAAATGTGTTTAACAGTGCTGCAAATACTAGGAGAAAAACATTGTGGAGAGTTTGGGTTTTGTTGTTTGCTTGGTGGGATGTTGACAAAGGGGCCATTTTTTGCATGAACAGTTTTTATGTTGAACTTTGATTTTTTTGAACTTTTTTTCATAGTCTTGCAACAAGTAGCTACAGAGTGAATCATTTTGTTTTTGTTTGAGATTTATATTATGTGAAACTTTTGTCTGACAAACTGGTGGGAAATCCAGAATTTGTTAAACTGCTCTGTCTCTATTCACGGGTGTGGAGTCAGTCTGTGATAGCTGTATGTGTATCAAAGGGTTCTGGGAATAGTTTTTTGACGGTCTTAACATCTATCCATACAGAGAAAATAGCAAATACCTCAGTTGTAACTATCAAATGAGATTTTTTCTTCTCTTGATAGAATGTATGTAAGTCCATGTGTAAGTTAAGGTGAATGAAACAAAAAATTGATGTCGTAAATATATAAATGCACACGTTCTCATAGATTCATAGCACATGCATATGTGTATATGCAATACAGACACAGAATGATATATGGCAAAATTAATCTTTCTGCAAAATTCTCCTGTAATAATTTTTTTCTTTAGGAGGTTTAAGTTATAAAATATTTCCTTTGCCCTGTAAGCTTTTAAACTACTTTAAAATAGCACTTGTCAAATTGAGATCTGAATGGAAAATGTAATTTCCTCTGTTAAAAGAGAAGAAAAGCTGAAGCTACATAAAATTGTGGGAAAATTTTGAGGATTTTGTGCATTCAAAATTAGAGCATTTATAATGTAGAGAATTGATGTTCTGCCCCCAGGACAAGGGTATTCTGCCCTCTTTCCCAGGGAAGATTTTTGAATAGCTTTAGTGCATTTCATGCCACTGCATCAAACATGTCCATAGAGAAAACTTTATGCATACTCTGCAGGTGCAGCTGAACAAGAAATAACAAATAAGGCTATATCCTGGACTCTGTTTTTGGTGTCTCCTGTGCTTATAGTGACTCTGGAACTACACGGTTCTAATAACAGGTTTATTACCAGACCTTTTTCTTTCCATTAAGCATTCACTTCAATCCTCTCTGTTCCACTTTGACTTTGGAATGAAGTTTACTGATACAGAAAAGCAACTAAAATTATTAAAGCATACCACTTAAAATAATTAAGTATCTAGGGAAGCAATGCAAGTAAAAGAGATAAAATCTCTGTGGTTCAAAATTGAGAAAGTATTTTTTGTGACTGATTTTGTGCTGCAGATTAAATGTTCATGGTTTGATCATGTGTTAGTGAATTCATTTTGGAGTAAAGTATTGCCAGTTTATAATCTGGGATATTTGAACTGCCACAAAAGAAAGTTAGGTCTAGGCCAAGCTCTGATGAAATGTATGAATCTACCTGGGCTCATTAAATTTGTGAATGTGTTTGAAAGGACATTTGCTTGAAATTGTATGAAAACTATCTAGATTGTTTAATTATTTCTCAATAAGCTAACGTTCTTCCTTTTTGGTGGGTTTTGCTTATAAATGCTGACAAAGATTCTGCAGTGGTTTTCTAGTCTGTTGTTATTGCATGTATATTTTGTATTTGTGGTTGTTGTGATTTAACCACTTAGGTCTGTGGGGCAGCCAAGATGCACAATACTACCTCATGGGTTTTTCTGAGTTCTTTAAACTATTGAGACACTTTTTTGTTGCAGCTGCATGTGGCCTGTGCTAATGGATACAGGAATGTTGCATCTCTGATACTGGATCATGGGGCTGATCTCAATGTAGTGGATAATCAGTACTGGACACCCCTACATTTAGCTGCAAAGTATGGACAGGTAAAGCATGTTTTTTCACCTGTTTCTCTTTTCTTTGTGATAGTCTCCTGTATCAATAGCAAATACTTTCAAGTCAGGGAGACTATTCTGGTTTTAATATGAAAAGCTTACACATTTATGTACTGTAGGTAGCATCTCAAATGACAGAGATCATTTGAGAATAAACATTGTAAAGCTATCAGCCCAATACAGCTCATTAAAATCAATCTACCGTCAGCAGCAGCTTGTTTTCAGAAAAAATTGAATTTGCACTGACATTTGAAAGGGAAACAAAATAAGTGTTTTCCTCTCTTATTTTCAAATACTCTGCTATCAAACTCTTACTTTTAGCTAACTCTTTCGATGTGTGTATTTCTATGAGTGGATGTCCAGGATTCACTTAACGCAGCAGTTGCATTCCAAGTTTTCCAGTCATTGAGTTGTGCAAGGGTGCCCTGGTTTTGGGATTTGGAGGCCATGTCGAAACATGATTTTTGCCTCTTAATATCCTACCTTTTCACCTTTTCTTTGCCATTACTCTTCCTAGACATGCTCAGTGCACCTTTGTTATAGTCTCATCACTTTAGGAGAGCTCCCCAAAGCTCCCACTGACCCGTCTTGTGGCTCACAAATCACCACTTACCCACAGGTACCTTCCAAAAACCATCTGATGCATCCTAGCTCAGCTCAGCATGTTCTTGCCTAAGAAAACTCCCTTCCTATCTTCATCCTCCACCAGGAGGGACTGGACCTGCTCTGCCATGGACACAAGACTGAGCTTCCCGGTGTTGCTCTGAATACAAATAGCTTTCTTGTGTTCAGATTCCTGCTGATGTCCTTCTTGACACTGTGAATGCAGGTGTATGGAGTTAGAAAATGCAGTGAATTGTAGCTGTCAAGCCGTTCCCATTTCTTCGCTACTTTGCCATCTTGTAGTGCCTTTTTATATCACCATCAACTTTGCTTTAAACATCACTCAGAATGGCAATGGTTTTTGATCCTAAACAGGACTCTATTTAGTTTTCTTTTTTTTAACTTTCTAATAAATATAAATGAAAATCCTCACTGACTTCTGCTGGAATATGAACTCCATAGTTAGATAATCTTAATTCTGTTTCTGATTGTGATGGGTTAGCCCTTGGCTGGGGGCCAAACCACACACACCTGCTCACACAATTCCCGCCCCCAGCATAGCATAGGGGGGAGAGAGAGAGAGAGAGAATAGTGGAGAGAGAGAATAGGGGTAAAGGGAAAAAAGGACTCGTGGGTTGAGATAAGGACAATTTAATAACTAAACTACAATAATATTGAAAATAATACTATATACAAATATACAAATGAGTGATACACAGTGATACTGCCCTTCCACCCGATGACCAAGACTCAGCCTGTTCCCGGCTAACGATCCCAGAGCACTGAGAGTCCCGAAACCGCATTCACGGAACGGAGATAACAGTCTGAGCGTCCCAGACTGAGAGCTGATCGCGGTGTGGTGGGAGAATGCCTTGGGAGAGCGACCACCTGGAGCGAGATGACCCGGAGCAAAAAAGATCTGTAACCAAAAGGGCCGATCTTCCAGAGGGTCCTCACCTATATACTGGGCATGATGTGGATGTTATGGAATAGATTATCAGCCACTCTGGGTCTCAATCCTGAACCTAAGATCAAATCCTGGGCTAGTAACTGGGGCTGTACTCCCTCCCAGCTTCTTCGGTCTGCCGACCTTGGCAGTGGCACAAAATATTGCTTCTTATCAGCTTTCTTCTGAGCACAAATCCAAAACACAGCCTCTTGCTAGCTATTATGAAGAGAGTTAACTCTGTCTCAGCTTAACCCAGGACACTGATCTTGAAAGAGACAATCTCATTCATTTAGCTGAATCTAGCCAATGATTGAGGAAAACTAAGATTCTTGTCCATGTCTGTTTCTGTTTCATGTCAGTTGCTTTTTGGTACTTATGTGAGTAAACCTGTGAATTACAAGATGAAGGTGCTGAGATAGAAGAGGTGGGATGAAGCTGATTTTACTGCATCCTTAAGTGATCTGAATATGAAAGCAAGATTGCTTTTTTTGGTGTCTTGTTTTGTTTTGTTTTTTGAATCTTTCACTGCAGGTGATCTGCATGTTAAGATTTAAGGAGGAAATTTTAAGCCTGCCAGAATGTCTAATAAAAAGCAAAAAAGCCATATATACAGGTAGACAGATATAGGGAAAGTGCTTATGCACATATATTATAATTCACTTGTCAGACTGTCTTCTTTAGAAAACTGCTAAGTATACAATATATTTTAGATTTGCAAAACCATTTAAGGATACAATTCAGTATTTATGTTATATATTGATTTCATGTCCTGTTGCTTATTAAGATGATGTACATATATTTCCTTATTGCATGTGTTCTCATTTTCATCGAATAAATGGCTTCCAACCTTTTTTCACACTCCAGAAAATAAGTAATATATTTTATAGCAAATAAAAAAAAAGTATTTGAGACTAGTTAGTTCAGCTGGGATATAGATTTCTCCTATTGACATACTCTGTATCTGCTCTTTTATGGGGTGTGAAAGGTCAGCATATTTTCCTAATAGATTAGGTCTTTGGTTTATATATATATATATATGGCCTGAAGCTTGCCCTCAATAATTTCTGGAAGGTTAAATTCACAGCGAAAATTTTTCCACAAAAACATACTGAACAGAAGTGTTCTTAGTAAGTGAAGCACCAGTGACATTTCACATGTACTGTAGTTTTATTTTTCTCATCCCATCTTGTCATGTGTTGTTCTGTATTTCTACTGCCCTCACTGATCTCTCTGGATCCTCATGTGATGCTGTAGGCAGGCACACACGCACTCTGCCCGTGTTCAGAGTAGAGCAGTAGGGCAAGAAGACTCTTATTCAGAAGGTGATTGCAGTGATATAACCTTGAGCTGAAGCTACTATTTCTTACATTTCAGGATGGCTTGCAAGTTCGGGCTTTTACTGCATTAATGTAGTTATACAATGGCTGTAAGTCTCTTCTAGAATGAAGCCTAAACACTCATTTTATTGAAAAGGTCTTCAAAGGACTGGGGAAGAGCTTTGGTTATGTACATGTAACACATATATGTCAGCCACACTAATCCCGGATTACTTGAATTACCCTTTTTGTTGTGAAATTAGGTATTTTTCTTTTTGAAACAGACCAGTACATGCAAAGTTCGTAATTGAAAGCAGCTAAGAGAAAAAAATGTCTTTCCTTTAGAATTGTTCTAAGAGGTCAGATCGCTATTTTTTGGGGTGATCCTGTTTGCTGGCTCTTTTGTTGAACTGTGCCTCCCTTTATGTCCCAGACAATGATGGCAGCGATTCTTACTGTTCCAGGAGTTTTCAGTGAGAAGCCAGGGAACCAGTTGTGCTAGTCACTGTGCAAACACTATGAGTACACATGGAAGAAGACAGATCAAGTAACATCACACTCTTCCTCACTAGAATGAACAAAATACAGAGCAAATATCTTTCCTTTGTAGTGTTAATGAATAATACAATATGGAGATACTTTGTTATCATTATAGATAATTTGCCATCCTTATTTAGGAGATAAATATAGCTTTCATCTGGATTCTATTTGTAAGAAACCAGTAAGTAATTTAAATTCCTTTATAAGAGGGATTTATTAGATGTCAGGGAAAATATTTCATCTAGTAGCTAAGCCATCCGGATGTTTTAAAAATTTCCATTCTTATGATGATAATTTTGAACCATATTTAGCCTTAGTACAAATTAGTGTGCATATCACATTTATAATTCTGTTTTGAGTAATTAACTATAGACAATAGGAGCATTGTTACTATTTTGGGAAAAAGTAGTATGGCAGAATGGGAATAACCTTAGTCAACACATGATTTGGATAGTCTTTTTAAAATTAAAATATATTCATAAGGGAAGAGTTATTTTTTAGCCAAAATATTAATGTTCCCTGAGAAAGTAATTAATATAAATTCTGGACTCCATCCCTTACACTTTCACTCTCTTGTAACACATATTAGTGGCAGGTTTTTTTAAAAAATCTCACTTGAAGAACTTGCTACAGCGATAAATCTGTATGTTCTACTAGAAGACTGAAAAATGTATTTGGTTTTTAGTTTGGTGTTCTTTTCAGTTCTTGAGAGGATTTCTTTCCTTCTAGGAATGTATCTGAACAGGAAAATAGCATTTTTTTTGTCTTGTAGCTTGTCTAATAAGCAGTGATCCTTTAATGACTGGTCACAGAAGTTTAAAAAAAAACAGTTTTAAACCATTGTTGTTTAGTAGTTTACTAGCACTGCTGCTGCAATACCTGCAGCCAAACCCCATCCAATATATAAGTAATATTAGATTCTATGAGTCATAATGACTGATAGGTTTTCCTGTTCGTAAAATATCTACAAAGTTCTTAGTAATTCATATATATTTTTGATTTGGAGAAGTTGCTTACCTTAATAAAATGTGCAGTGTATTATCCAAAACATGCATTTAATTATTGAACTATTTTATATTATAGACCTTACAGACATACATTTTGCATATTAATTTATGAAAAAAATAGTGATATTCTTATAAAGAAATTGTTACATTGTTTTAGAGTGACATCCCAACTCAGTTGAAGGACCTGAGCTCTATACATAATAGTTTCATGTTTGCAAACACATGAAATACAAAAAATGAAAAAAATACAAAATACGCAAAATTAAAAAAAAACCACCATATTTGGCTATTTGTAAGATCAGAACAATAATAAAGATGGTACTAGTTTATTATACCTGTGAAAAAAAGGAACAGTCTACGGAAGTTTAAAACTTATAGTGAGAAAATTTAATTTGCATCCTTACAGAAGGAAACTTGTAAAGAATAAAGGTGATGCAAGCTTCTTGTTACAAATCTCAGGTTGCAAATTAATACTCAGTGTAAGTGAACTGCAAAAAGCTTATTGCTTATTCTTCCACAGTAAATTATATGAGAAATTATTGTAGCAAAGATGCATTATCCTGAATGAGCTAAGCAGGTGAAAGACATCACACTTACACCTTATAATCAAAACCTGGCTTGTAGAGACACCTCGATAATGGGAAAACCACTTTTCTTTAAGATGGGATTCTTTTCAACCAAATTTAGACAACTACAACTTCAGTACAAAGTCAAAGATTTGTCTTGTCTAATGTGAAGGATCACCTCTAGATTGCAATTCAGACAAATCTAGGAGATGCATTTAATATAGGTGGGATGAATCATTATTTAGAGGTCTGACACTCCCTGATGAGGATAGAGGTCCTGGGCAACTAGCAGGTGTTAGAGGTCTAACTTGAGCATTTTAAAATTCTACAGGAGAAATCCAGACTAAGCTGTGGGGCAAGTGAGCCAAAGGATGGGTCAATTGCCCACTGGATGTGCTGGGTCTCCCAGTCATCATGAAGGAATTTTTGCCTTGTTCTTAGATGGTGTAAAGCTGCACAGAGTGAATACAACAGAGGGAGCAGAGTTAAATACAACACTGCTGATCTTATCAAAAGAAAAACATAACAGTAGGTTGTTGCACTGTTTCCAAACAAGAAAAACTAAGTGTTTTAAGTACTAGTATGTATTATGTTAAAAAAAAATAATCTGTATCTGTCCTTACATATATTTGTAAAGAAAAGCAGTCTCACGGATAAGTTTACCATCTAAAATTTGTCCGAACGCTATTAGTCCAATATTGAAAAAGAGCAAAGGTGAATGATAACATCTTTCTTGCATAGGAGTACAGGATATTACTAATGAGTTTGGGGGTTATATACAGGGTATGAGTACAAATGTATGAGTGCAAAATAAGGCAACTGAGGCTACTGCCTGAAGGTCAGTTTCTGTTTATAAGATGTGGATCTGCTTTTCAGGAACAGCTTAGGCTACCAATGAGTGCAAGTCTATTAACTGAAATACTACCAGCTGCAAACATTAAAAAATAATGATAATAGCATTAAAAATAGGCATATTTTAAAGCAAGATTATTCTGACTTTCTAGGACTGTTGTCATCCCCATCCCTTACTCCCCCTCCCTCAGATCTATTAGGGCTAAATAATGGGGCTAAAAGCAAGTTTTTATTTTTAATGCACATTGAGATTCTAACACTATGCCAAAAAATTGATATTATTGAGGTACCAAGGTTAGAGGTGCTTAGCTTAATAATTTTACTATAATAAAATGATCGAATATAATAATCTCTTTGACACATATGCAAATCTACATCAGTGACACACAGAAACCTGTTTAAAATAAGATTATGAGGACAGCAATAAAAGCTTCAAGAAATTTGAATATGCCAGGGTTGCTTATGTAAATTTGACAGGGCCTTTTGGACATATACATCCTTAATGCTGTTGTTGATGGAAGATTGAACTCCCTTGCCTCATTTACATGCAGCATGGGGAGTGCTGGTAGATACATGGCTGCTGCCTGTGCACACATTGTCACTTGGGTGCCACGCTGCCCATGCTGGCACTGATACCAATTGCGGAAGGGCAACTTGTATTTCTCAGGCTAGCCCCCTAATTTGAATTTAGCACAGCAATCACTTTGTGAACAGCTAGTAATCTGGCATTGGTAGTGCTGTCCCTGCTGGACATCTTCCAGGCTGCTGTGATCAGGAGAGCACACACCCGCCCTCCCAGTGGTGGGAATAGGCTGCAGCTCTGACGTTTGCCTTGGGTACTTTGGCACATTTCCCAGGCACAAGCTGTTTCTTTGTTGTTTATCACAGAAATGTCACCTTTCAAACCAACTATCAGAGGCATGCAGGTCAAAGCTGACTCCCAAGTAGCTTAAACACTACCTCTCCCAAAATTTCATCCTTGGGGGATGCTGCCTATGTCTAAACCATTAAATTACTAAATAAAAGAAGGCTAGGGATTAAGCCAGGCAACAGTCTGGCTCACATTCATATTGTTTAGAGCTAGTTTTCTTTATAGGAGATTAGTCTTGTTTGTAGAGAGCTGGTTGGAGTGGTCCAAAGCAGAGTCAGGGATAGAGCTAACAGCAAAGCAGTGTGGATTATAAGGGGTACTTAAGCTTGATCCATTGCACTCTCTTACTTAGTGAAACAGATTTAGCCTCCGGCTTTGAGGTTTAACAGTTTCATGATTTCAAAAAAAAAGGACGAGAGAGTCATTGAACTGCTGACTGTAAATCTTCAAGAGTAACTCCTGCACTAGCAAGGATTTCTTCCTATCAATAGATTGGAAATTTCCGAAACAAATAAAAATTGTTTTCAAGATCTCATATGCCTACCTCTTGTTTCTTAGCATGTTATATAAATCCTGTGTCATTTTCAAGATTTATATGTGAAATTACTGCTCTGTAAGTATATACTTCCTTAACACATATTTGGTGGGATTGTTCACTTGGACTGAATTGCGCTCCTCTGTCTAGTTGGTTCATTCAAACACAGCATTTCTTTCAGATTATAGAGAGGACTCTGTGCTTCTTGTTGAAGTCTGAGAGAACACACCTTCTTATTATGTGACCTAATGTGCTCATCACTACCAAAACACGTCAGTCATTTGATTCAACTATGAACTGTAGTTTCATTTTATTTTCTTTAAGTGCATGTTTACCTCAAAATGGAAAAAAAAATACCCATCCATTAGTAGAATATGCTTCAATGTAGATGGGAACTCTGAACTCATTGTAGGAAATTATATTTAATCTCATTCAAATTTGGCAATTGCCATAACAGTTGCTTTGAATGTAGTTTCTGGACTTCTGCNACTTGGACTGAATTGCGCTCCTCTGTCTAGTTGGTTCATTCAAACACAGCATTTCTTTCAGATTATAGAGAGGACTCTGTGCTTCTTGTTGAAGTCTGAGAGAACACACCTTCTTATTATGTGACCTAATGTGCTCATCACTACCAAAACACGTCAGTCATTTGATTCAACTATGAACTGTAGTTTCATTTTATTTTCTTTAAGTGCATGTTTACCTCAAAATGGAAAAAAAATACCCATCCATTAGTAGAATATGCTTTAATGTAGATGGGAACTCTGAACTCATTGTAGGAAATTATATTTAATCTCATTCAAATTTGGCAATTGCCATAACAGTTGCTTTGAATGCAGTTTCTGGACTTCTGCAAACACATTCCACAAATGTTTTCAGTGAGAAGACCCTAAAGAAGGGGGTGCTTGTTCAATATTTCAAAAAGAATAAAGTATAGTCACTCAGGGAACTACATCTTTTCCCTGTCAAGCAGCTGGAATTTTCCCTTTATGGTCAGAAAATCCTCTAGAGAATGTTTTATCCAGACATGTCTTACCCTCTTTTCTTCAGTAATTTCGTTCATCTTTGGTGTGTGTGATTGTACTTAGGCAGAAGAGCAGCATTTACCTTCTGTTGTGGTTAGACCTGGCTGGCAGCCAAACACCACACAGCCACTTGCTCATTCCCTCCCCCCTATCCCCAATAATGGGAGAGAGAATTAAAGTGGTAAAGGGAGAAGAGCTTCAGGAGGCTGAGATAAGAACAATTTAATAACTAAACTACAGTAAAATTGAAAATAATAATGATAATAATTATGATAATAGTAATTGTAATATATACAAATTTACAAATTAGTGATACACAGAGAAACTGCTCACCACCCAATGACCATTCCCAGCTAACAATCCCAGAGCAGACAATCCTGAAGCCACAATTCTGGAAAAGAAAGAAGAGCCTGAGAGTCCAAGACCAGACAGAGAGAGAGAGAGAGACAACCCAGAGAGATCGAGAAAGGGGAAGAACTTCTGGACAGATCCTCATCTACATACTGGGCATGATGTGCATGATATGGAATATCCCATTGGCCAATTTGGATCTCAATCCTAAATCTAAGGTCAAATGCTAAGCCAGTAATTGGGGCTGTGCTCCCTCTGACCTTCTTCTGCACCTGCAGACACTGGCACATCAGAGAAGCTACCAAGTCCTCAACTGTCCTGGCAGCAACTACAAACATCAGTATGTTATAAGCTACTTTCTCAGTACAAATCCAAAACACAGCCTCTTACTAGCTACTATGAAGAAAGTTAACTCTGTCCCAGCTGAAACCAGGACTGAAACCTTCAGATCAAATTATACTAATTTTCCTCAAGCAATTTGGGATTTCTGCCTGTGGTATCTTTCTTTGAATATATTCCGAAAGTTTATATAAATGATTGAAATGCTAATTGTGGGTACAGAACACTAAGGCAAGAAAAGTTAGATTCACACAATACCAAATGGCAAGAAAATAGATTTACAAGTTTGAGCTTCATATACAGACTAGAGACAACCACAGTTTATAAAACTACTATAAAATTATCAGTGTTTACATGTATGTTTTTAAAGCTGAGATGTGCACAGACTAGACTATATACTTATTTTGTTATTGCAGGATCTCAGTGATCAATATAAATTTAATTTTCCTTGAAATACCAGCTATAATAACTTCTCTTGTATATGAAAGGCATATAAGAAAAAGAAGTCTAATAAGACTGTTCAGGCATAAACTTTGAGAGGTGCCAGATTTATGATCCTCTCTGTAGTATTAATATATAACTGGTAGGAACATAACTTATAAGCATCTTTAATCGCAAGATCACATAATATTTTTTGCTGATTTATTTTTTCTCTATCTAATTTCCTGGTGCATTGAAAACAGAAATGTAGGTTATCAGTCTTGAAATAAAGACTGCTGAAGTCTTTACTTCAGATGTAGAAAATATATTAAGTAACCTTCATCACTTGCTTAGATAGCTGAAAACAGTATTAGGTTTTCCTTCTTTACTTGAACTCTTCCAGAGGTTTAAAGGCATGCTCTTAGGCCATATGGGTTAAACATGCTGACTGCAGAAATGTAGTGGTGACACTTGGGGAACCTGGGTTCCGTTCCAATCTCTGTGTACGAAGAGACACAGTCTTTACAGTTCATTCCACCCGGACATAACCTTATTTGTCCCATTGCCTCCATTCTCTTCCATTCTTGTCTTTATTCTGTTACCTTATTGTTTCATTCATTTGACCAGCTTCATGTCCTTTTCTTACATGTTTTATCTCAATCCTCATTTCCTTGCACAGCCAGCTTCTGCCCCTCCTCCCCTTCCTGGTTCTCCTCCAAGCTTTCTCTTTTTTCTGCTTTGGTTTCATGCCAACCTTCCTGCCCTTCTGTTATCCCTTTCTCCCACTTGCTCACAGTCCCAATCTCCCTTGTTCAATCTCAGTGTTTTTTCCTCACCATGTCCCTTTCTTCTTTCATTTTCTTTTTCTGCTTAGTCTGTCTCTACCTGCATCCTGATTCCTTGCCACGTCTCTCTTCTTCCCTTTCACTTCATTTTTTTCATGCTGTTACTTCTAAAGTCCAGCATTTTATCCACACTCTGTTCTATTTTTTTCCCTCCACTCTTTCTACCCTGCTGTTAGTCTCATTCCTGCAACCTACTTTGTCTAATCCGTTCCACTTTGCTGACCGCAGGTGGTTATGGTCCCCCTTTCCTACACTCAAATAGAAAAAATATCTTTCTCATCTGTATCGTATTAAGAAGGGAGATCTGTGATGAGTTTCAGACATCGTTTCCTGTGTATAGAGCAGTACTGTGGATCAGATTTGTAGTCACAGAGAAAGTGCTATTTAGCCTCTGAACATTGTTGCTCTTATTTAAGAGACTCCTATTTATGAGACTTTGGCTTTGAGGGAGACACAGTCTTGTAAGGCATACTACTATGTAGTGGAGACCAAATATACGATCTTCAAAACTCAATTTGCAGTAACTCTAATAGTTTAATAATAGCCTTACTCCCTAATGCTGGGTGTCTCTGTCTTAGGTTTTGTTTTGTTTATTTAACTCCCCAGTAGCTGAAGGTTCCTAACCTACACTTTTCTTCTTAATGTCCTTGGTGCTTAGTGAAATGCCTATTATCACCCCATTCCATTAGTTAAATAGTCTCCAGTGTTATTCTAAGGAGTTTTATTACTCCAAGACTTATCTGATAATTTTTTTACTCCATGACTTTTCTGACCTTATTTATTCCATCTGCTGAATGCATGGCTAGCATGAAGTTACAGCACTTCTATCACAGAAGCGTGATAATGTGAGATTGATGGTCCAAAAATAATACTGATTTTTTGTTTAAGGTTGTTGATCTACTAGTTTCCTATTATACTGCTTTGTCTCACTGTGGATGAGAGCATGCTGGGGACCATATCCAGAGAAAATGAAGTGAGAACCTGAGAAGTGACAGCAGGTTGAAGGAAATTGCAGGAGGGGGGTGGAGAGGTCTTAGTCAAAGAGAACTGAGGAACGAAAGTCAAGAAAGAAAAGAAAAATGACATTGCCCCAAAAAAGGAATAAGAGCACCAGAGCACCAATAAAATGGTGGAAGAAAACAAGTTGAGGAGAAACACGTAGGGAGCTGGGAGTCTTGGTTACAGGGAACACAGAAAAAGGGCCTGAGGGTTAAGAAATGATGGAGGGGCTGAACAAAAGGTTGACGATGAACCAGTCACTGAGGATGGTAGGAAATGTCCAATGTTGAAACAGAAAGGACTGGAGGAGTGGAGAGAAATGTTGGTTTTGACAGGGAAGAAAAGTGAAAGTCTGAAGGAATTTACTGTTGGGGATGCATACAAATTGGATGATGCATATTCGTTGCAAAAGAGCACATCAGAACATTTGCATAAACCTCCAGCTTTCTGAATTTACAACTTAAGGAAGTATCTCTCCAATGGTAAAGAAAAGGGAATAAATGATCTCAGGTAGTGGCACTGGGGCTTGGATGATAAGAGTTCAAAGATGAGCCAGAGCCCCAGCAACTTATCCTTTGCAGGTGCTGGCACAGATCTAATATCCTGTGCGTAGCTTCAGAGGAAAATATCTGACCAGACAGGAGAGGAAGACACTTTTCAGGAGCACTGTTTCTGCTCCCCAGGTAATTCACTAGCAGTAAAACTAACATGTCTTGAAAGCAGTTTGGGGCTGCCTTTGCAGCCTCAAGTACATAGGGAGATTTTTGAGGAATCTCAAACACTCCTTTATGCCCCGTATTTCCTACGCTGTCACTGCAGTCACTTATCTCAGGCAACAGGGCTCACAGTCTATCAGTTGGCCAGCACTGGTGCTCCGAAGCCTGTGGTTTATGAAACAAGCATTGGGCTTTCTTAGCTAGCATTTAATGTGTGGTAAAACTTAGCCCCTTTTTTTGGCCCAGGGAAATGGTATTTGAAGGCTTTATAGTGTGCCTATTGAAGTAAATTTATTTATGCTGCCTTTTGTCCCCTTATAGCTTTTTGTCCCCTTATAGCTTTTTGTTTTCAGTGTTGCACTCCATGTTTCATTAAGTTTAAAGAACTGTTCAACTCTAACGGCCC
>VZTO01023866.1:0-23639 GCA_013400615.1 Syrrhaptes paradoxus | reverse complement strand
TTATTTATATTTATATATTTATAATGAATACAGACATTGAATCTTCTGTCCCTGGAGAACAACTCTGTAATGACCGATGGAGATATAAAATGAAGGTGTAAACAACAACCATACACTTTAAATTACTGGAGTACACAGTATAGACATTTTTTCTTTAAAGTCATGGCATAGGATCTTTTGGTTTTATAGATTTTCATCATGAAACCATGTGTGTTTCCCTACAAATTTATCTAAGGAATGAGAAAGGGAGATACATGGGAGAAATACTGGAGAATTATGTCTTCTTTTTTCCTTCTTTCTCCATTGCTTCACTCCATCCCCTCCTTCCCATGTTATCTGAAAGATTACAAAGTATAAAGGCAGAGGGAACCATTCTTCCTCCAAACTGAATGGCAAGATAAGTACAAACCCCAAACTCAGTGTCTTGGTTTTATATGTTTACCACAGATTTAGTTGACCTCAGATAGTGCTGCCAACTTAAAGAACTTACGGAGTGAATCCAGTCTGCAAAAACTGAGCTTGGCTTAACGGCTGAAGTGTCAGTGTTGTATGTTTTCAAACTTCGATCCCCAGAGCTTGGAGGGGGATATACTGTAACAGTCGCTCACATAACAACATGATGCCTGGAGAAAAAACTTTAAGAAAAACCCCAAATATCATGAGATCCATTTCATACTCTTGTAATATCAACTCTTAGTGTGATGAGTGCCCGTGTCCAGCTGTAGTTCAGGGTTATGTGATATAACTCTGAACAAGTTGCAACTCTACTGTTTTGAATACTCTTTAATAACGAGGGAGGTGAGAATATATAGTTCCCTTCATTGTAATTAAGATTTGGATTATTGGGAGGGGGAAAAAGGGGAATTTGTTGAAGTATAGCAAAGTAAACAATCTATATTAATGATTACTTGCAAAATTGTGGCTTTTTGTAAACTAGAGCCTTCATCGCCTTTTCCTTCATTCATCCATATGTCCCTGATAAAGTCTCTGGAAAAATGACAATTTGTGTATTTAACCTAATAAAATGAATTCTTGGATGGAGATTTCACATGCTGACTTGAATCTCTGGCTATTTTATAGCATCATTTTAAAAAATGATGAATTTTCACTCCTGTAACGCTACTTCCCTTTAATTGTAAATGGTAACCTGTGCATGTTTTGCAAATCTTTGTTTAAGGTAGTTTATGTTGGAGGTTTTGGCATGTTTGTGGGTGTTATTAAACCTTTCATTAAACCTTTTTCCTTCTTTGGTTTTGTTGTTGTTTGATTCAGTGTGTGTTTGTTTTTGTTTTTTTTTTGTTGTGAGGTTTTTGGGTTTTGTTGTTGTTGTTGTTTTTACCACCTTGAGTGTTTTGACTTAAGTAAAATTGTGAGCTAGTCCAGAGCCTGTATACTTTAGTCTGTTGCTGCATCTTTTCTACCTTCCTTGTCTTTTGCTTCCACAACGTANTGTTTCCAGGTGTTAATTTTTCTATATTTAATCCTGGTTTAAATCAAATATATCCAAGTTGTTTTTTTTAATTATGAGGTTTCACCCCCTTACCAGCCTGTACCATGTTTGGCCACGTTTTAAACTACAGTGACCCCAATGGCAGGAGTTCAATTTTACACTTGGCCAGAGCGACAGCTGGTACTAACACGGTGCTGAAAATTATTCTGAGCTTTTTTACAAACCAATTTCTATAGATTCTGAAGGGAGTGCTACAAATATGAGAAGGATTGCTGAAGACATCTAGTACGAAACCTGTTGCAAGGCGGTGAACTGTCCATATGTGCGTCTCTAAAGTTGCTTCATTCGTTTGTTTCTGCACCTGTATAGTCTATTCAAAGCGTTGCTGTTTTATCTCATCAGTCTGTTACACAGTGATTAGTTTCCTTTTCTGTGTTCCTGGGTGTGTAGCTTGATGCTGAACCTTGGATAAAGGAAAGGGACTATGTCATTCTGGTATTCTTTCCATGCTCCTTGTTTAGTGTATTGTTGAATTAGAGTGAGAGATGGGTGCATCCATGGGAATAAGAATTTTCTAGTCCTCAAGAATCTGAAAATGAGACCTTTTATTACTAGGACCTGGAGGGTCAGTAGTAACTATGAATTGAACATTCTGGGGTGGGTAGCTCCTGACAAAGATAGCTATTTCTGAGAATGAAGATCAAAGAGCTATTAAAATTTAATTTATATTATGCAGAATGTGTGAGCCTCTAGCTATATTTTCTACTCTCCTTCTTTTCATATGTATGATTTATAATTTGTTTTTCTGTAACACAGCACTGTTTCTGCTCCATGCATTCTGTGAAAAATAACTCTTAATTGACTTTAATCCTCAGTTTTAGAATAGATTGCTTGTTATATTATTATTCTTTATTTTTAATGCCAAGTTGCTTTTGTGGCTCACTGTAATTGACCTTGCATAGTAATTTTTCTGCTACGTAGAATGCTGCAGCAGTCCTTGGCTGGTCAGCACGTGATTCCTCACTGTTGTGTTTTTCTTGTATCGGATTTACACTGAACACAACTCTGTGCTTACTGCAGATCTATTCTCTGTACTACTTACCCGACTCATTTCTACTGCGCTCTCCTTTGAACACAAGAAATGTATTGGAAGTTTTAGTATTGATGTTTAAATAGAATAATGACAGATGTTAGCTGAAGCTCATGAGAAAGGGTAGTTAAGTATTTCAAGAGTTTTTGTTGGTTGGTGGGGGGAGGGTTATGTTTAAAACTCTACTACTAATTGCATTTTTAGGTAATGTGAGATATCTCAGCAAACTGAATCTCAAGTATTAGAGCTTGGTAATATCCAGCCCTACATCCGTGGTTGTAAGGAGAGGTCATGCTCTGTAATGGTGTATCCTGAGAGATGTAGTAACTGTTTAGTATATTGAATTGCTGAATTCTGCTGTTGATCTGTAAAGATTAAACCTGTGTCTGTCCATTAAGTTGGGTCAGTTTTGATTTATTTAATAACTTGTCAAAGTTCGATGATGAGATTTCTTGGTTATCTTGTATCTTCTAAAATCATCTGGTGGTTCTGCCGTTTGACCTGAGCACAAAGAAACACATTGTTGAGTAATAGTGGATTTGTTCTTGTGCTGGAATTTCTTTTTAACCGAAAGGGGGATTTGGGCTAGGTACTCTTTATAAGTAAAGAAGTACTTAATTCTTATTTGCTGGAGGATTGGTTGATATCTTTCTGAACAATATTTTTTTGGGGGAATGGGTAAAAATAGTCTCTTGTACGTTGATTGAATCTAACTTAATGGACAGAATGTTGAAAGTTTTTACGTGAACAGAGTTTTTAATCCTTTTACTAAACAACTTCCTGAAACTTTCTTTTCGTCTGCTTAGGCATTGGAGAGAAGTATTCAACATGGGAGCCAACCAAACGAGAGTTAGAATTGCTACGACACAACCCCAAGCGGAGAAAAATAACCACAAACTGCACCATAGGTAAGTTCTAGAAATCCTTCAGAAGCCAGTTCTCAGCCACTTGCATGTTCAAAATTCTGTGGGTTCTTTCCATAAATATTTTTACCCTTGTGGCAATTGTAGTGAAATTCCTTAGCTGTTAGGATAACAAAATAAGTTTATTTTACATTACCTCATTACCTTTTTCCTACTGTGGAAGGAAATCTGCTCTGTCATGTCAGGTACTGATGATGATTCATCTGTGTTAACAGCTCCGAAACATAAATGTATATTGTCAAAAAAAGACTTTAGCAGAAATCAGTGATGTTAACTCAATCTTCATCAGAGGTCCCACGCAGGTATGAAGGGAAATCCTGTAGTTCAGATGTATCCTCAACTGTAACAGTCTATTGGTAAATTTGGTTTTAACAGACAGAATAAGGACATTGATATCTTTCTGCTTCATGTTCTGAACTCTGAATGGGGTCTCTTCAATTTCACATTGACTCTGAAAAGATGTAATTTGTTCTCCAGGGTGTGTTAAATAGCAGTTTTGAAATGCGTATCAAATGTTTAATGTTTAGAGTTATGTAGTCTGGAGCAAAGAACTACCTGAATTGTGGGTGTATCTACGTATGGCTGGAGAATATTTGGGTAAGGGTGATGACAGTGAACAGTGTTTCCCAGTTTTTTCTGACATCTTTAGGTTGAGGGAGTAGGGGGCTAAAACTAGCTTCCTGACAAGCTCTAATGAAGATTATTGGTCGTTTTCCTATACTGTTAAATGCACAGCAACATTTCAATGGTGAAGGTACAAGGTTGGAGATGTAGCTATAGACATTGGAAGGAGGAAACTGTTTAAAACGTTTTTTCCTGATTTTTAAGCTACTTATTGTTTTATGAGAATGTAACATGCTTTCAGCACATTTGTTTTTGTCAAAATACACTGGATGTAATGGCTAAGACTTCCTAGTGTCATGTTTCTAATACAGTAAGTCATGTTTAATCAAAAATATGTGTATGTTTCTTTGGAAAAATGGACTGAAGCACAGAGTAAGTCAAGTAAATTGAAAATGCGTATAGAATGGGAATTCTAAAGAAAGGACGTATGCATTTGCAATAATGGATTAGGAAAGACAGCTGGAAAAACATCTGGACTTTGGAAACTTCAAGCAGCCTACAAAAAAATAACTAGGCAAAGATTGCTTGCATCATGTTCACACTGGGATTGTGTGTTTTATGAAACTCCAATATATTCTGTAAAGACTGTTACAAATTACTTAAGATAATAGAACTGTGCAGGGCAAAAGAAAAGTCTGAAAGAATTTTGAAGGTGAATGTGACCTTTCTGAAGAACTGAAGCACGTTTCTGTGTTTTGCTTTCCAATTTGAGGGAATGCTATGCCTACTCTTAAAGGATTTTAAAGTTTTCAGTCTGTTTAAAAAGGACGTGTCTGGTTGCATGAAATCTCATACAACGCTGCACGGGGGGGGGAGCGCTCATGAAACACAGGGGATAAGGGAAATGACTGATCTCTGTACTTCTGCAGGCGTGCTTTTAATAATTTCTCCTACTGAGCCCTGGAGCTGTCTGTGTGCTAAGATTTAGAAAGAGAAAAAAAATCAAAGCACCCAGGAGACATAGTGCAGTTTTGGGCTACAGTTAAAAGCAAAAGACTAGCTTTCTTTCACAAAAATACATTGGGGGCTTAGCTGAAGGAAGCAAAGACCTGCCATTGTCCTTGAGCCTTTTCTTTCCATCTAACCTGCTGCTAAATATATACATGCTTCAGAGTCGTCTTCCCTTTCCTCACATTGACTTGCCTGTTTGCAGTTTCAGATCAGTAAAGAGCCTGAAATGCTGCAATTATCTGGACATTCCCATTTCTCTCTTTTTCTAATACTCAATTCTTTTGACATCAAGTTTTTATCAATCCCATAGCAGATATTAGTGAATCCAGTTTATCTCCTGAGGTGGGTAAATGGCTCAGAGAATAGGTATAATGTCCATTTTATTGCTTCTGAAAATGAAGATTGTTTTGATAACCGCTGCACATCTGTTGATCAGCTCTGTTTACAAAAGAGTGTGTTAAAGCATAACCAGCTGCCTTTCATGTATAAAATGCTCTCTGCGAAGCTATTTTAAGAGGAATGCCAGGAGTGTTTGCTGCTTTCTGTCTTACCTCCAGAGAGACACTGATGTCAGCTGGGAGACAGCGTGTTTAACTGCTCTGCAGTGACCTTCTGAAATGGTTATTGTGCCAATGCCCCTGCCAGCACTTGTGTCAGACAGGTGTATTAGTATTGTAACTGAAGTAGGTGGGACAATACTATGAAACCCAGGCAGGTGTGGCCTTGAAAAGATACTTGGCTTGTGTATAATCTTTTTAGCCCTAGTAATAAAATACATTAAAATTTATGTTCTTCATACATAGAACACACTTAGGTGGTAAAATGTCTTGTTGTAGTTTCTGCTTGCACTTACATTATTTACATTATGCTCATTTAGGTTAATATTTTACTCTATGGCAGAACCCTCTTCATACATAAAGGGATTTTTTGTATTCTAGAGTTGTAGCCACCTCGTGATGCTGCACAAGCAGCTGGATGTGTCTGCTACTTTTTCTGAGCATTTCTTTCATTAGCACCATAAATTAAATCTGAAGAACACTCCATCACAAAAGGAATATGTTATCATGGAGGGTTGAACTGGTAGTTCATTAGAGGAAATACTGTGCAAAACTTACAGCTTTTGATTTAGGGAAATTAAGTGATGTTTCTACTTAGGTGACTATTTGAAACCCATTAAGAAAGGAACTTCTTGTTCACATCCTAAATAAAGCCAAAAAACCCAACTTAACAAAACCCCATAAATTGTGCTTGGTTCTCTTAACACAATGCGTGTTTCCATCTCAGATATTTTTCCAGCTAGTAAGAAGATAGAGTAGGTAACTGCTTGAATCACTAGTTTGCCATCGAGCAAATTGCTCTTCAAATGATAACTCGCACAGGGCACTGCTGCAGGCTGTAGAAACTGCTGATTTCTGCCTTTTGGGATATAAACAAAGGACTGTTCCCAGCGTTTTTCGTAAGCATCTTCCAAGTGACTTGGAACACGCTGTTAACCAAGTGGAAACATCAGGTTATCTGCGTGCACTAAGCAATGATGAAAAATCCTCGCGTAGTTTGGATTTTATGTGGGTCTTTTCACATTCTGATGTCATAGCAGACTTGAAATGTTGATGGAGTTTGTGTATTTCAAGACGTTCAGAAAGACTGTATGGTCTACTCAGAACATAAACATTTGCTCTTTGGTAGCAATATCAGCTCAAGACCCTCTCAGAACTTGTGTGCCCGGATGCTACAGCACGCTGCCTTTTTCATTGTGCTGCCAGTTGTTTTCCAGTGAGCCAGGTCAGGCTGGAGGGCTGGCGTGTGGCGGGGAATGCAGAGGGTGAGTGGAAAGCAGAAATTGTGTAAGTTCCTCTACGTTCTCAGAGTAGCACTGAACTGTGGCCTCGACTATTCAATTCATAGAATAGTTCTGTTCATAGAAATGCTCAGCTTGTTTTTTGGATGAAGCTGGTCTTTCAGGCATCCTATAAACATCAAAACTTTTATATGGAAAATTAGGTAGGACTTAATTGTTAGATTCTGACAGTGTAAAAGGAAAACCTGATTTTTCATCATCTTGTCTGTGAAGAGGCTGCCCCCAGCAAGTGAGGGTAATGCCAGAGCTCCAAGTTCACAAGCAAATTCTTTATTATGGGGTTGTACTGGAAGTGATGTGGTATCTTTCAGGGACTATTTTCCAAAGCTCATCTTGCTCTGGTATCATTAATACTCCCAGCAGATCAGTTCTTGAGAGTACATGAAGTATTGGCTGGGGATCATCTGGTCTCTGATTAGCATATGAAGTGACTTTGTGGCTAAAGATTGTATATTAACAATGGGAAGAATTAGCCTCCCAAGGCACATGGATAATTAGTAGGAGCCACCTGGGATTCCCATTTGCAGTGCTGCAAAAAGGCAGAGGGGATAGCCTTTCTGGGAGGCTGAGCAAATCCTTTCCAGAAAGAATGACGAGGTGCGGGGGAGGCGGCAAAAACAAAAGCTCCATGGGAGTAGCAGGTGGTTTCTGCAGCTGTGCAGCACGGAGCAGCGTGATGGGACAGAGCAGCACGAGTGGAATAAATATTGCAGCAGAGCTCCTGTGCAGAGGTGACAAGGGCAAGAGGAACAGTGGCCTGGAAAATATTTCTGGTTCTCTAGACGAGCTACCAGGAGCGTTTCTACTTTTGTAGAAGTAACGGTAATGTAAAGGTGTTGAAGACTGCAGTTGGTACTTGGAAATCTTTTGTGAATGTACCTGCTTTCTGCTGTACTTTTTCCAGTTGAATGCTATTTAAGGTTGCTCAAATGGAAAAGTGAAATGAAAAACGTGTTTTGGTACAGCACCAAATTTTTAGCTGTAACTTAAATTTAAAAGTTATTGCTTTGTAAGCAGTGATACTTTTATATTTGAAGTTGTGACCTTGTAAAGTGCACCTTGAATAGAAGTATCTTCTTTGATTCTTACGTTTTTTTTGGACTGCTGTGAGATGAATGAAAGGAAAACCTCCTTTTGAGACTACTCAGGTGAATGCTTCCTCTGTGACTTTCTTTTTTTCATCTGGCTTTATAATTAGAATGGTTATCTGGTTGGAAGACTGTTTCCTAAAAGGCTGGATTAGTACAATAAAAAAATGTTACCCCCTATCAGGGAGATCCTTCTGTCCTGTTTTACCTGACCATTGGACTGACTTGTGTGTTCTTTTCATAGGTCTAAAATTGATAAACCTGATAGCAAAAATAAATTAAAAAAACCTTTCCTCTCAAAGCTCCTAGACAATTTTAAGAAAAATTAGAGGGGTGAAAGTCTAGCAAGTCTTGCTAGACTTTTGGTATTTACTACTTCAGCAATATATAAAACTTTCCTCTGCAAAAAGGCATTTGGAAAAGAAATTCCAGATCTGATATTTCAATAGTCTTGTTTTGTATTGATTGTCACTTGAGAGCATGTCACCTCGTTTTCCAAAGGTAGTGTCGGAAAGCAATTTGCATCACTACTGTAATGTCACTGTGTATGGTTCGTCTTCACAGCATTGTTGATGTGTTTTTTTTTTTTAAATCTATGATTTAATTGCTCCTGGGTAAGTTTAGGGACAACCATGTTGTCACTGGAGTCCCTGCAGTGTTTACCTGCTTAGTGAGCAAACTCTTCTTATAGACATCTTTGTAATAGAAAAGTAAGTCATTCGAAGAGTTTGATAATTGACAGTACTTTTTCAGAATGTGTATTTGATCCCAGGCTGGCTTCACTGAGGAACAGGAGGGTTTTTGTGCTCTTAGTATCTCAATGTTTGGTTGAATTTTAGGCCCCCTTTCACAAGTGACATAAGCTGATGTGTTTGTGTATACGAGTTGTCTTGTTTGTGATTTCGTTCCATGTCATGGTTTTGAAGGGTCATACTCTGCAATGAACACTAAGAGAGCCAGACTCTAAAAATCATTTCTGGTGAAAGCAACACGAGTTCGTTATAATCCTTCCCTATTCCCTCCCTCCATGTTGATGCCATCTTTAAGGAAAAGAACTGGTGGTGTACATCTCTCCAATTCCTGCTAAGGATGAAGACTTGTGTTACAGCTGCAGCAGGAAGCTTTCTTCCATTGGGGACAGTCCTTTTGCTTCCTTACCCGTGGGTACTCTTCCCCTTAATTCCAGCCGCCTGGTCCCACCCTCTCCTGGGCACTCAGCCTGGTTGGGGTGTCTGTTCACTTCACTAACCTGCAGGAAGCTTGTGCTTTTTGGCAGTGGTGGCTTTACAAGAGCAGCGTTCTCCTGTATTCCCACAGTCGACAGCCCGAGGAAGGCTCTGACACTAAGCTGGCAGGAGGAGGGGACAGCACAGGAATGGGATGGGTGGCTGGGGGTAAGGGGGAACCTCCTTTTGCTGACAGTGTGCCACGCTGCCTCTGAGCTGTAATTTGTCTACAGCAAAGCCAGCAAAGATTAATGACTCCTGAGGAAAAAAAAAACAACACAAACCTCTTTGGAAGTTAACTAGTATAAAATGTTTGCTTGTCTTCTGCTTGATGATTGAGGAATAGTTGAAAGTTGCAGGGCGTGTTTTACAGTTTGCAAAGATTAATGAAAGAAGGATACTGATTCCTGGTACAAAGAGCTGGTTTTGGTTTGGTTTTTTCACAAGGATTTAGTCTTGCTTTCAAGTTAAAGTATTGTAACAAGTTGAAGTATAAACCAGTTAACATCTTTTATTGGAGAACATCAGGCAATAGTTGTGGGCTAGCTTGGAAAAGAAAACTCTGTATTCAAGCAAATCATGGCTAGTTTCAGCCCTTGGTTAAGCCTCTGAGTATTTTCCTGTTGATCTTGCAGCAGTGTGTGCATTGTTGAAGGAAACACCAGCCTTAACTGGTGTAGAACAGGAGTAATTTTAGCAGCTCTTAGAAATACAGTACTTTGTTTTTTTGCAGTATCTGTGTACAGAGTAAATCCTATGCCTTTGCTTAATTTCCAGTAAAAATTAACAAAATGTCAAAAACCATTTTGAGAGGTTACCCTGAAGCTTGAGCTCTGTGGTGGGTTGACATTGGAAACAGCTTTTGCAGTGATGTGCTCAGTAAATTCTGGAGGAGGTTCTTAGATTCCAGGGTCTGCTGGAAGGTTTTAATTTGCATGGCTTTATGTGGAAGCAGTTTCGTTCAAAACACAACAGCAAGCTGCATGGAACCGGTGGGTATATTTGCTGTCTGAGGAGCAGTGGGTTTCATACAGATTTTAGAATTCCTTAAAAAAAAATAAAAATACATACATAAATTTTTTTTTTTACTTTGTTTCGTTGTAAGGCTTGTTTTTCATGTTTTTATTAGTGGAGAAATATCAGAGAGAGACACCAATGTATGGGCATGGCCGTAGACTCAATAATATGAAATATTGCAGATGAAGAAATGTTGACATAAACATCAAAGTCTGTAAAGCTGGAATTCTAATCTTTGGGGATATTTACCTCAAATACAACCACTGCAGACTGTACAAAGTTACAACTGCTTGTATGTGAAATAAGAAGATTGCAGTTGGAGCTGAATTGTTCTGTTATCCTGCCTTGGAAAATTGCCATTCCTATTACTTGCTTAGAAAACACTTTAATTTTGTAACTCTAGGTGGCTCTTGGGGATTTGGGACAAAGGCAGATACACTGTGCGTGTTCACAATGTGAAATTCCTTAGAAGAGAGGGTTCTTAATCCAGGGCTTGGATCGTGTTCCAGATTTCTAACTCAAACGTGATTTTCCTGCTCTGTGGATGTTTTTGAAGTGAATCCATGGTGGTTACTGATCCATATGCATCATATTTAGTTTACAGTGTTTCCATTTGACTTTTCTAAAACTGTGTTCCGCACTTCTTCAGGTGAAACGTGATCATTTGGATCCAGGTAGGAAGCAGCACCAAAAAAAAGCCTTTTCCCCCCTCCTAGATGCTGATTCAACTTTAAAGTGTAAAATGTTTGTTGACTCAATTATTAGTCTCACCTCTCTCTCTCTAATGGTGATTAATTTTTTTTCCTGTGCTGTGCTTTCTTTACAATGTCATTATATAACTTCAATATGCAGTCAAAACACTAGGCTTTTAACATGAAAAATGCAGTAAATGTTAGTCACTTGTCATCATCTGCTTGAACAGATTTTTATGGGAATGAGAGGATTCTTACCAAGAAAAACCCAACAGCAATATACAGTCAGAACTTGAGTCTGACCCTCTGAGCAAGATACCTTTATTTAGATTAAGTATTTTTGTTTGTTTAAAATAAAAAGAAAAAACTTATTAGGGTATTTCTTCAATATCGTGTTTAACTGTCTTCAAAAAAAATACTCAAAGCAGTGGACGCTTACAGAAAAACAGATGTGCTGAAAGTGCTTGGCACAGACCATCGTCCCCTTCTTTGCAAACCTTGAGGTCAGCAGGTAGGTCTCCTGTTCTCTTGACTGCATTATGCCAAGCTACACACTCTTGCTCTTTTTGTCGATGTCATGCAGCAGTCCTCTCAGAACCAAAGTGTTTATTGAAACAGAGGGTGTATTTTAGCTGTACAGTGGTACAGTCACTGCAAAGATACTTTCATAACCTCTAAATCAAGAGCCAGAGGAGGAAGTTTGCAATTAGCACACGTAGCCAAGCTGATTACAGTCTCGAGGTGTGCCTGCCTGTCATCTCGGCACGGGCAGAGATCCACCCTTAGCAGGAG
Organism: Syrrhaptes paradoxus; assembly: GCA_013400615.1. Classification (NCBI taxonomy): domain Eukaryota; kingdom Metazoa; phylum Chordata; class Aves; order Pterocliformes; family Pteroclidae; genus Syrrhaptes; species Syrrhaptes paradoxus. The sequence continues at coordinate 11,928 of VZTO01023866.1, read as the reverse complement.
GAGGTTCTTTTTCTGACTTAAAAAAATCCAACCCAAACTGAAGAAACAAACTTTGATTTACAACTGTTTTTTAACCTGATTAACTCAGTGTCATTGCAGAGAGCATGGCATTTTCAACAAGGCGGCTAATCTCCATCTCAGTTTTGTTCTTTTGCGGATTGCTTTTGGATTATTTACTTTGACCTTCCATTCTGCTCTCATATCTGCTTCTAGAGTTGGGCTTCGTGTGGACAGAAGTTAGATTAGATACAGTATATACTGAAATGAGGAATAGGCATAAACAGCATGTGGCACGGTTTGGGTGTTGTGGATGGTTGCAATAGCTCTGTGCCAATTAATCAACAATAATTTGTGCATATTAATGTATTTGGATGCATGTAATTTCATTGGCAGTTAGCCTGCTCCTTAAGTTATTAATTTGTGAAATCTGTTTTGAGGAAGGGTAAAAACTTGCAGGCGCATATGGTGTGATATTGGGGGGAAAGGATGGCTGTGGGTGTGAATTGTAGTTTGTCAGTTTAGTGGGAGTACCTCTTGTTCTTTGAAGATGCCATCTGCACAGGATTCTCACTCGAAGTCTCATGCTTCTGTGCGGATCACGCAAGAGCTCACCGAGCTTTGAAGTTTGGCTGCTTTGGGGGAGGGCAAAGAGAATATTTTATTCTGTGCCACCTTTTCAAGTATTTTAGTTTGTGTAAAGGTTTTTTTTTTTCTTTGCTATCAAGTTGCCATATAAAAATACCTTGAAGAGTCTACAACTTAAGCAGCTTTTAAAAGCCAATTGTCGTAAGGCTCCACATTGATCATTCAGTTATTTTGACAAACACAGTTCCTGTTCTTTGCCGATTACTGCTCTTTTTTGATGTTGAATGTCTTCTGACTGTTCTCCCTGACCTTTCTGCAGTTATCAGATTAATAGTTATTTTCGTGCTCTGGTTCATAGGACTTCAATGTCTTGAACTTTGCTGTGTAAGACAGAGCAGCTCCTGTTTCACTTCTGTGGTTGCTTTAGGAGCTTCTCCATTCAGATAATCTAATCTGTTGCTATTTATCAAAGCATTATGTGATTATTTCCAGTGCCATATATGAAAGATGTTTTCTTCTATTATGTGTTCTGAAAATTTGAGATCCAGATTGCATGAGTGCATTCCCCAGTGTGTTCACTCACTGCTATGAGATCCCAACAAAGATTGGATCAGGTTGAAGCACAACAGAAAAAATTTGTTTGGTGGGTCTTGATATGCCAAGATGGGAATTCAGAAGTTTGGTTCAAGTTCTGTTGCAGGACTTAATGTCTTTTTTCAGCCTTACTCATTTCAGCTCAGAGAATCAAATAAGAGAGAAGTGATTGCCATGGGTGATCACATACATGCAGCTTTCTGGTTTTGAGAACATGATGCATTGGTTTCTTCTTGAGACACCTGAGAGAGAAAAACAATTTTGTAATGCAGATGGTCGGTAAAAATGCTGAAGACAAGAAATTACGGATATAAAACCTCAACTTTTCCATACTCTTGAAGAAAAAAAAGACTTATTTTCTTGCCCATGTGACTCATCCCATGAAAATCTGTGCGGTTCTATCAAGATTGTTGTCATGCTCTGCAGCTACAAGGCAGCAAAGTATTTACTCTAAAGGGAAGTATTTTTGCTTGTATTCTGATCTGTTCCTTTACTATAGTTGTGATCAGTCTGGGGACACGTTGGCTGGATTTGGCCCACAGAAGGCTCCTGCCTGGCTGTGATCTCTTCCTCCTCAGGAGGAAGCACAAGGGGAAATAAAATGGCTCATGCCTCCGGTGCACAGAAACTTCTAGTGGAGAAATCCAGTGGCACTGCTGTATTTTGGACAAGTTTTCTCCTTCCTCATTTTAGGAGCTTTTTAAAAAGCTATTGCTATTTGAACTGTTAAAAATCAAATTAGAAGCTCTAATACTACTAGTAGAGGAGCTTATCTGTAGATTCCATAGCGTATGTGTATCTTGCATATTAATATTGTTGTGGTTCTTAAACTCTGCATTAATTTGTTTACCAACATGATGCTGGAACACTTCAGAGTACAAGTGCGTCAGGGGATATTGGAGGATCTCGTCACTGGAGAGCTTTAAGAACAATTCAGGGAAACATTTCTCAGCAATAACTTAGGTAGTGTTAGTTCTGCTTTGAGTTAGAGGGATGGACCGGGTGACTTCTCCAGATCTTCTACAGCTGTGTTTCCTGTGATTTTAGTGGAAGATTCAATGCGCTTTTCAGTGGTTTGGTCAAAAATGCTTTGTTTTGTTTTGGAAGTGAGTTTCTTAATTTAAATTCACAGGGGGGAAAAAAATACTTGTAGTCCCTTGTCCTGCTTGAAACAGCTTCTCTATCTACCCAGGCTATATGAAAAATTAACCTTAAGAGGTTTGTTTGTTTGTATTGCCAGATATTTTAGGAATGCTGACTCATTTTACCAGGCTGAGGGTGTGCACACATGAGCAAATTACCATCAAATCAGAAGGATGAGACCTTAAAGGACATCAAGTGCTTGTTCCTCACCTGTCTGCTTGGTCTTAACCCAAACGTACCGTTACTGCAAAGTAAATGACAGGCTGTAACCTCCCAGCCTGGCTTACTGTGCCCGCACTGCTGAAGGAGATCACTCGCCTTGTTTGAAGTGCTTTAAGCCTGGAGAGACAGAAATAAGCTGAATTGGTCAGTTCTGTGCTGCAGGCTCAGGGGCACGCAGTGCCTGCACGCTGCTGAACTCGCAGAGCATCTACAGGTAAATGTAGTCGCAGGGAGTGTGCCCTAAGGCAGCAAATGGAAACTCCTCTGGGCTGTGAAAGGGTTTGTGAGTTGGTTCAGGGGTGTAAGTGTTGCATGTGTAGCATAGAGAGGNCTCTGGGCTGTGAAAGGGTTTGTGTTTTGGTGTCGTTAGTTTGTGAGTTGGTTCAGGGGTGCAAGTGTTGTATGTATAGCATAGAGAGTGCTTTGTGTCTGGCACACTGTGTGCACTCGGGAATCCTTGTCTGGTGTGAGGGTTTTGTTTCGTCTGTGCAATAATAATGTAAAAAGCAACACTTCTTTTTGTTTGATTGTGCTCTTGGTCGCTTGTTTGATCCACTTACTTCCAAGAGGTGATTTGCCCTGAGGTTCTTCCAACAGCACATGTCCAAATAGCTCGTGTGGAAAGACCCATCTATTGCTCTGATGAAGAATCTAAAGAAAAACCTTTTTTAGTAGTTGTTGCTTGGAGATGGGCAATTTTGGCAAATTTGCAAATCTGGCAAAGCCTAAGGGTAATGAATCTCACCTCAATATGTTTCTGCTACTTCCACGTCGTTACTAGAAATTCTTTATTTAGTTAAGCTGCAAGCATGCATCTCCTGTGCTGAGCCTTTAGTCCAGCCTTGTTCAAGTGGGATGTGATTGCTTTTAACTGAAGGTACAGCGTGACAAAGGGACACTGCAGCCGCCCTCCAGAACTGAAATACAGCCAATAGCTGCAAATTTGAATTTTTCTTGACCCACAGTAGAAATACCAGATGCAGGTGATCTCTTTGCATTATCCTCTTACTCTTCTTTGCATGACTAAAGTGAGTGAATGATGCATTGAGCCGCCAATGCAAAAGCTCATACGCAGAATACCTATGCAGTCTAAAAATGACCTTGAGGGTGGTCAGCAGCCCTGGTTCTGGCAGCAGCTGTTACCCTTCTCCATCCCTCTCTGAGTGGCAGCAGGGCAGTTAATTCTGGTTTCCAGAGCCGTGTGGTAGGAATAGGGACACAGGCGTGAGGGCTGTGGCTGCTGAGCTGCCTAGCCTGTGCCTTCTGGGCAACTGCCTGCGCTAGAAATCNCACAGGCGTGAGGGCTGTGGCTGCTGAGCTGCCTAGCCTGTGCCTTCTGGGCAACTGCCTGCGCTGGAAATCTGTTAGAGTAGAGGGGATACAAGGGCTGGCTGGTGTTAGAGTAGAGGGGATACAAGGGCTGGCTGTCTCAGACCAGCAGTTCCTGCATCCCTCCCTCATCCTGCCCTTTTGTCCTGACCCCTGGTGAGGTGCGTGAAGCTGCTCAGATGAGTTAAAGACTCATCACTTTCTCTAGGTGATGAGCTCATCCCCTCAAGGCGAGACTGCTGCTTCTGTCAGAGGGGCAGGGTGAACCATTTTGCCGTGGAGTCACGGGCTCAGTGCAGGGGGAACATCCCTTTGGCATCAGTGAGCTGTTGGATGGGCTTAGCTGGTGTGAGAAAACGCCCTCACCTTCCCCTCCCTGCCAGAGCTGGTTCCTGTGTTTCTGTATCGCGCTGTTCTGTTAACCTCGATGTGTGAACAGTTGTGGGGTGGAGAAGGGCAGGGGGTGTTACACACCTCTTCCGAGGCAGGGTCGGTGGACCAGGCCATTCTGGATGGCTGACAGGAGCTGCTTCTGGAACCAGTCCAACAACTGGGAGTCCCAAACTCCCTGGTTGCAATGTTTTCTAATGGTGAGACAATTATTTTTTAATATCTAATTAAATTTCACTTCTTGTGAGCTCAGTCTTATTTTATATTATAGCTTCGGCAGGCCACAAGAGTTAATTACAGTCCTCTTTCGGTGGCCTGTAACACACTTGAAAATTGTCAGCCTGGCTGTTCCTCCATCAGCACTATCTTTTTTTATTAATTAACTCATCCAGTGGGTTCTTCGGTTGTTTCTCCGGTCTCGAATATTAATTTCATGCAAATTTTCACTCGTAGTCTGACTTCTCCCCAGTTTGCACAGATGTGTTTTAGAATGGGTGCTCAATTCCAGACATCATCCAGCTGAGGTTTTCCTCTTGTCAGGGCAGAATAATTACTTCCCAGCTCTTCTCATATGCCTGTTAAGTTTCAAAATGCCATTTGTCTTGGAGCTACAGCACAGTATTAAGTCATTCAGGTTGCGTTGCTATAGCCATTGCTCCTTATTTTTGCGTTTGTCCACTTCATTTTCCTTGTTTCCTACCTCACAATTGTTTTTATTGAATTTAATTGATTTTGGATAGTTTCTCCCATTTAACAAGTTGCTCTTGAATTATTGTTCTGTCTTCCAATTACATTGGCGCTATCTTGATGTAGTTTGCCCCTTCTGTAAGTATATATTATATGATGTCACTGAAGCTGTTGAATGCATCAATTCCTCATTAACTGAGAGGGGTGGGGACAAACTAAATGCTGGAAAAAAAACATTATTGGTGTCTCAATCTGCACTAACTCGAGGCAAATTCAGCTCAGGCTCAGAGCAGCGTGAATGTGCGCAGCATCTGGGTGGGTCTGTAAACAGTATAAACATGTTCACGGGGCGCTGGGCCCAAGGTGACGAGCCTTCCAAGTACTGGGGAATGCAGTGCGGGGGCACTAAATCTGGTTACGTGAAGAATGGAACCACGTGTACTTGGTCCCAACTCTGCATGTGTCCTGACAATTTAATGTAGGTAGGTAGGTACCTATTATTAACTTTCCTTTTTCTAAAAAAAAAAAAAAAACCCAACCAACCAAACAACAGTAACTTCTGAGTGGCAATCCTAACACAACATAAATAAAGGATAACTCTGGAAAGTCTCCTGTGGATGTTGAGGTCACTCCAGAACTGCCCGGTTGTGCATAAATATGCCAGAAATTTGAGGTGTCCCGTGAACCTGAGCGAAGTACTTGAGCATGTATTTAAGTGTTGCATTTAAGTCGTAGCACTTAATGTGAGATTTTTTTACAGGCAACAAAACTGGGAAATATGAACTGAGATGTTGTTTTGGGCTTTTTTGAACCCCTTTGTACTCTGAAAAGTGGGGAATTGACACTGTTTTCTAAAAGCAAAACCACCCTTGGCCAGTAATGAGCACATTAGGAAAAAATAAGTAAATGGCAGAGCATCTAGGTAAGGTCACAACTTGCATTTGGTGCATGGGATGTATTGCCTGGTGTTCTTGAGTTGTCAGGTTATTCGGCTGTAGAGCAAATTGTGTTGGGTTAATTTCTTTGAATGGACTGACCAAACCCCTCTTTGCCTTTGGGTGAAGTTGTTAGTAGGTAAACAGATCAGTAATGAGGATAAATTCCACTTCATACAGCAGTGACATACTGAAACTTTCTGGGTTTGGGTGATTCATCAGTATAAACAGCCTTTGTCTTCTGGTGCTGGTGATACACACAAGGAGGAATACTAAATATATTCTGTTTCTTGCAACAGTTAATGATTTTGCTGTAAATGTGCCATTTATGGCATATACTTCTTTCCTTCAGTGTGCTATCTTTTGTAGCTGGACTCCAGGATTTTCAACTGGACACAAACTCAAGGACAGTTTCCTTTTGTACACATAAGCAAACATTTTTCTGTTGAGCAATCTGTTATTTCAATAGCAATGGAAAAAATGCAGTGATCCAGAATCCTTTTGCCAGAAATTGGAAGGTTTAAGATGGGTTGTCATTTAGAATACAAATATTTATTTTTCCTAAGATACTTTTTTTTTTTTTTCCACCCTCCGGGAAGCCTTTCCTGATGTATTTGCCTTTCTGTCTGCATTAGGGGTGGGTAAACTTGTAGCTGATTGTGCAATGCATAATGCAGTGTATCTAAAATGGTCCTAGAATTTATTTTCTCTTTATTAACATGATTGTTCTTCATAGCTGTATACCGACTGGTTCTGCTTTCAGTGTCTTCCATGTTTTAAATTTTTTTTTTTTTTAATGCACCTTGGCTCTTATGTTAGAGTTTCCCACAAGGGGGGCTGGGGGAGGAGGGGAACATGCCAATGTTAGGTCAGGATGTGTCAGGAAAAATCCCACCTCACTCTTCTTCTGTGTTTGGATAGGGCAAGCAGTGGCAATAAATACAGATACATTTTCTGTTCTGATCTCAGTACCCTACAGAACAGACTTATGATTCCCCCAAATACTGTGTGTGCAGGTGAGATGTTTAAATTAATGAATGGAGTGCATGTGAGTCCGTTAGGGCTTCTGGATGGAAGAGGCTGGCTTTTTGTTGGACTTCTTAGTTGTAATTAAAACAGGAAAAAAAAATCCAAATTTCTATAACAATATTATGTAAATGCAATGTAGTCTGTCATCCTCCCAGCCTCCCAAATCTGCAGGATTCAACGTGGCGTATGAAGCTTGATGCACACACATTATACATGATATTTAATAGGTATATTTAGATAATGGAATAATATAGGAAAATATATGAATACATAGAATATAACAGACAGAAAACCTGAAAACTTACCACAAATCTCTTTTTATAAGTTAAGAAATACTGCTCTAGAACTCTCTTCTGAGTTGAGCTGTAAAAGGCTTCGCTTAAAGGTCAGGTAGGGCAGAAGAGCGAGTTCTCCAGGTTGTCCCTCGTGGGGACAATCGAATAGCTTGGGGGGGCTGGGAGAGTCTGTGGGTGGTGGTGGTGGGATAGCTCGGGAAAGGTGGTTTGCTTCAGAAGGGATTTACAGGGACTCAAAATGAGCGATGACTAACCTGGCAACCTTGAATAACTGGAGAAGAGGAGCCAATTGAGAAAAATAAACATGGGAACTGCCGCACATTTTTGCCTGGTTCAGCAGCAACCCAGAGAGGAAAGATGAGTGCCCTGAGCGTTCATCTTAATTTCTGTGATCTGCCATGTAATCCCTTGCTAACTGTTGCTGTCAAAAATACTCTGTTTAAAAAATATTTCCTGATTAACCTCTCTGAATCAATGAGTTGGTTTGGAGAGCACTTACTCAAGCAGTTGCCCTGACTTACCTGCTGGGGATCTTCAGTACCAAGGAAAAGGGTGGCAGTGAGCAGAAATCATTGCTCTGCAGATGCAGCTTTAATTGGCTTCTAGACAGAGCGTGTTCATTTTTGGGTTGTTTTTAGTAGGTTTTGACCATCCTCTGAATTTTATAGATGTTTTGAAGTTGAACTTGCTGGACTTTTCCCTTAAATTCACTGTATCCTCTTGAAGTGATACTGCTAGTCTGGCCTAAAAACCAGCAGAATATTGTGTGAGCCTTTTTATTAACTCTTGAAATAGATGTGCAAAGGGGTGAGGAAATCCCCAAACATTCATACAGTTCTGTTCTGCACGTGCTCCTCAGACAGGCACTGGAACCAAAGCCCCTAGCAAAGCCCTCCTGGTTGCTGCAGGCTTCCTCCTGGCAAAGCATCCCGGTGTAGCCGCTGATGGGTATTCAGTCCAGCCGTGTACCAGGACAGATAAATGTCTTCCATCCTTCTGTGTTCTTCATCAAAGCTGCTTGGGGTCTCTGTTATTTTTGAATGTTATTTTTGCAGTGTTTAATAATCAGCCAAACAAAAACTCCAGTTTCTGTCTTGATACCTTTCTGCGATATAAAGAAGGCATAATACCTAAATACAGGAGCTTATTAGTGAAGGAATAAATTCATCCTTTTGCCTTGTGTCTTAGAAGTGATGCGAAAAGTACAAGACATGGTTGGCAGAACTCAGGTGAATTTCAAGGTAACTTCTGAGAATTTTCTGTCAAATTTTCCTAATAAAATATGAACGTAATGTGGTCAGACTGTTTGGTTGTACCCTTTAGGAATAAAAAAAAGAAAAGGAAGAGGTAATTCTTCACAAATTCTAAAGCAAAGCTATAAACTCTGAATTCCAAGAATACAACTTACATATTTTTGAGAACTCAGATTGTGCTCAAACACCTTTTCTCTCCCCCCTATTTTTTTTTTAATGGTAGATTGCATGCTGTGTGTTCACTGGCAGTAGAGACATTGAATTGTTCAGTTAGCTTTTAACACCATGTGGTTGAAATTTTTTCATTTAACTTGGCTACGCCAAAAGTTTGTATAGAATTTCTTAAACTGTTGTCAATATAATCCAATACCTGAGTGTATCATCGGTAAGCTTGTAAAAAATGTTCTGAAAAAGCCTTTTCTAATACATTCGATTCAGTATTTCTGCTTCTGCAGTTACCTGTGGGTTTCATGCAGCCGCTAGAAAGGATGCTTCAGCTGAAGCAGTGTGGAATAAATTCCCCAAAGCTGCACGGTTCTTTCTTCTGATACCTCACGCGATCACTAGTGTCACAGAATGTCATGCTTGTTCCTGTGTAGACTTGTAATTTCATGGATCTGCATACTGTTGCTTTCTGAAATGAGTAGATTTTGCTCTTTTATTTTCAAAACGGATTATCTTTTGAGAATAATTGCTGTCACTAACCCCATTGCTGCTTCTGGCACGCAAGTGGAACAGTAGTGTACTGGCCTGGCAGGGGCCGGGGGTGTAACAGATACGTTCTGGTGATGTAGGGTTTAGTCTGCACCTGAAACCTGAGAGCTGAGAGAGGATTTGGGTTTGGTTTTAGGTACTAAGAAGCAGCACAGTTCTCATGTGACATATATTTTCAGAAAGAAGCTCTTAAATTATGTTGCAATTCCTGTTGTATGAACATAGGATGAAAACCCAAAAATATTCCAGAAATCTTCATTGTCATGCTGCACTACTGATTTCCATGGGTTATGCTGAACTGTTTAAATATTTCAGTGAGCACTTCTTCAGTTTGCACTGGCTTCTGGTACTGCCTGATGCAGCTTCAGGGAAACATCAGCACCAGATGGGGAGCTTGGGAGGGCTGGGGGACAAAAAAATTGCTCTAAGGCGTTGGTAACCTGTATTTAGTGTAAAAAGGATCTCGAAGGTGCTCTGCTTTAGTGCATCTGAGTGATTTCCTGATTGTCTCACACAGTTGCATTATATAGTGACCTATGGGCTTACTTCCAGAACTTAATTCAAATAAATCACAGTTTCTGTGTGGTGCTGTTGGTCTGCTGTCTTCCCTATCCCAGCACGAAGCTGGTTTTAGAGACAAACCATTTCCAGGAGAGCAGGATAAGCATCCGATTGGTGTGTCTGTATTTTGTGTTCATGTGTGGTCCTCTCATTTCCCCCCTTCCCCACCTTTAATAGCTGTACAGTTGCGTTTCACAGAGAAGTGGAATTTCCTTATCTTGTTTTGGTTTTTTCATCTCGCCTGCGTGGGTGGACTTGCAGAACCAGTGTTCTAGATCTTCCTACATCACAACAGGCGTTGTTGCCCAGTATTGCAGATCTATTACTTTGAGCATTTGAAAAAAAAACAAACCTGTTACTGGAAGCAGACTGAAGAACTGAAGCTGACAAAGGTAAGCCAGCTACTTAGAACCTGGTTTTGAGAGCAAATGTAAAAATATTTTGCAGATGAGTTTACCTGCGCTCAAGGCATAGCAGAAGTAGATTTCTTGCTTCTTTGCTTATGCCCTGCTTGTCCAGCATGTGACAGAATGAGAATGGTGGTTGTATGCCATATGAAATCATTAAAGGTTGCTTTTTTTATATGATTATACAATATGGGTAAATTTTGGTATAAGCTCTTAATTTTTAGCTGTTTTTCTTTCCAACAGAACTTTTTTTTCCCATAGAAGTTAAGCACAAGAGGGCGTGTTGTTCTGAGTTCTGTCAGCTTTTTTACTTTATGTACATCAAATTCTGATGTTTTCCAAGATGCTGCGATTAGTTCCGCAGTATCTTAGCTGTAGTTCAGTGCATCACACCTGTTTCATTTCCAACGTCAGCTTAAAGAGACAGTATAGCAGCTGAAGTCATTGCTCCGTCAAGACGAGACTGACGTACGCTCCTTTGCTTTTTCCTGTTTCAGCCAAGTAAGTTCTCATGTTTTATTGCATTCACCATTTTATGGTTTGGGGTTTTTTTAATTAGAGTTTAGAGTATTCACGTTTCAGCCTTGTCTGTTTTGCAGGTTACTTTGTCTGGGCTCATTCAAGTGAAGGCATAGCGTATGGAGCACTCTGTTTAGACCTGTGAAAAACTGACACCAAAAGACCAAGCGAGTAGCGTAAACCGAGAGAGCTTTCCGAGTCTGACACCTGTAAACTAGTCTTCTGGTCGCAGCTTTGAGGAAGATTTCATTCTTGTGGTCACAGGGAAAGAAGGTCCAGCCCCAGGCATGTAATAAATGATGCTTAATAAATGATTCCAAAAAGCTGCCTTTATGTGTTTGCTTTTACTTGATTGCTCAATTAGATATCAAAAAAACGCTAGGGTGAGTCTCTAAATGTACTGCCAGTTTTCCAGTAGCCTTCTGTGGTGTGCCAGCTGACTTTGAATTCTGGCACTAACCAGAGGGACCGAGTTTTCCAGGGAGAAATAGGGAGAGACTCTTCTGCTTCTCAGAATACCCTGGCGCGTCTCAGGCATGTCTGGGGAGCCTTGCAGGCTTCTGTTTGCACATGTGAGAGGTAGGCAAGAGGTACTGATCAAACGTTTCTCCGTTCACGCAGCATGACCACCTTTCTGTTGTGATGTTGTTTGCCGAGACATGTAGGCTGGGAATTGAAGCAGGATTGTGTGCGAAGTTGAAGCATCCCACCGTATTTCAAGCTGCTACAACAAATTAACTATTTAACACTTTCCTAATGTCGTGCGTACACTTGTTGCCTCCCAGCATGAAAATAAAGCAAATAATTGCAATAAGCTTTTTACCCAGCAGAAGTTACTCTAATATAATGAGAAACTTTTTCCTACATTTGAGCAAACAGAAGCAACGGGAAGCTGTTGGAAGGAGGACGGTGTTGCGTTAGGTACAGGAAAAAAAATTTCAGAGGGCTCTGCATCCATTGCCTACAGCTCAGTATGTGGTTCAAGCTGATGTAGTGCCGGTTCTCTCCAGTAACATAGCAACTGGACCACGCCTCCTCCTGCTGAAAGATGCTAAAGAGCCCTTTGAGCACTATCTGGTGTACTGCAAGGGAACTGCAGCATTTTTAATCACTACAGCATTGCCAGCTGATACTTTTTTTTTTTTTCCTGTGGAATGGCAAGGAGGTTCTTCATTCTCTGTCAAGTAATCTTGTTTTTTCATTCACATCTATGTAATAATCCCATTTTTATTGCAGAAGAGAACTCTGTTAATTTTAAATTAGT
>VZTO01023864.1:24449-41419 GCA_013400615.1 Syrrhaptes paradoxus | reverse complement strand
TTTTTTTTTTTCTTGTCTATTCTTTTTTATCCATTTCAAGGAATCCTAAATGACAGAGCTGGGGGGAGGAAAATTGCTGCCAGGGATTAAGCAAGCACGGCTCATAGTGCTTTGCTGGACCCCAGCCATCGCCAGCAGCTCCCTCTGTTGCTTTTGCCAGTATTGCAATTTTATAAAAGCTGGAGATATTTTGGCTGTGGGTGGACAGTGGAAGCTGCTCCTCTGGGGTTTTTTTTCTGTTTGTTTATTTGTTTGCTCACATTAAAGTCCTGAAAATTAAAATTTAAGGGAATACGAGCGGGTTAGAGAGATGCAAAGGGCTGTGGAAGGGAGGGAGCGACAGAGGGAGGCAGGATGCTCACGGGAGGTGCTGTGTCCGAGAGCAGCGGGGCAAAATACCGCACAAGCCCCGGAATTAGGAGTGGGAAAGCTGCGGGCTCTGACAAGGATGGTTTTGTGGCTGAAGCAAAAGGCTGGGGCAGATTTCCGAAATAACCTCCTCCAAGTTGCCTTAGGCCCTGTAAAGACTTAATATATTATTGAACTTAACTCGCTTAATAGCCACGTTGGACTCAATGGAGCCATTCACGTGAGCAAAGCAGCACTCTGAGATCTGCTCCGTAATCTCCCAAGCAGGGCGAGCGCTACCTCGGGAGAGGGCTGCCGGCAGCAATTAATGCGGGGGGAAGGCTGAGCCCTGGCATCGCTAACGGACCCCTGTCAGCGCCCGTTAACCAAGCACAGGGCTGCTGGTACCGCAGCGATCCTGACCAGAACCAGCCCTGAGCCAGAACCCAGAGTGGCATCATCTGCACCATGAAATTATGTGTGTTTGCTCTTGGAAATAAGAAACAGTGCCTTAAATATATAAGTTGCACACTGGATATAAGCACATATATATATAAATAAAAATATATAGTCACACACTGTCATAAATTCTGTCACTGCCCTTTGTTCAACTGTCAGAATTCAAAAGAATGCAGATTAAGATGGAAAAGGTTGGAGAGAAGGCAAGAAGCTCGTTCAGAAGAAAATTCAAAGTGCCACTTATTATTTTCTGAAGAAAGTATAACCCCTAATAAAATACCAGTGAGGCAGATAAAAGTGATCAGCAAACACAGATCCCAGGTTCCCCTTTACGGTAATTGGTTCTTTTTAAAGTCAATTAATAAAAAGCTTTGGGTTTAATTAAATTAAGTACAAGCCCATCTCTATTTCCCAACAAGATGAAATCTTTGAAAAATACCGAATGTAGCTGCACACAAATTGCCTTTTCCCAAAGAGAGCTTCAGCATCTCGAAATATGTCCTGGATGAGAGCAGTCGTATCCAGACTGGGCACAGCTAATTGGTACCCTGGAGGGTTTTTACTCTTGGCATTTGAGAAATAATGAGAATCAAAACCATTAGTAGGCAGGGAAAAAGGGTGATAGAAATGCTAGCCCGCTCGTTTCTGTCATCTTCATATTATGTTATCTCTGGGCAAGAATTCCCTGTAATTTTCCTTCCGAAGTGCAGTAACTTTCTTTTAAATCACACACACTTGACAAACACAGCCCTTCACGGAGCAAAGTTTGTAAAAATTGCTCAGGCAGATAACTGGTGTGTGGAGATGGTACAAGAAGGAACTGGAGCTACTCGGTGGTTGACGGTTCCCATCCTATTTACTGCAACAGCCTCACGCAGACGTTACTCTCAATGGAGGAATGAGAAATGTGATTTTTTTTAAATTTTTTTTGGTGGCAAGCGCTTTACACTTTTTTTTGCATCTTCATAAAAAGAAAAAAATCAAATGCACGTGTGAATTTCTTCAGCCTTGGAGATGGGCGGCTGCTTAGTGTCACGCTGGAAAGCAATCTGGAAATCAGCATTGTACCACTGTGGTTATCATCAAAACTAATCAACCGCCGCGATCCCAAAGTGTGAAACCCTTTCAGCAGGCGAATCAAAAAATGCACCATTTCTCAGAACCCAGGCAGACCAAACAAGAAATTACAAACACATGTCTGGAAGCGGCTCCAGCTCCACGCATCTCGGCGAGAAATCCCGCGATGTTCCCGAACCGTGGGACATCATCTCCCCTGCCCCGTGTACGCACACCCGTCCCTCCGCCTTCAGCAGCGTTTCCTCTGCCATCGCTAAGTGGGTCATGCTAATCCCAACAGAAACAAAACAACATCCAGCAAAAAGGCTTTGGAGAGAAACATCGGGGAGAGCGCTGGGGTGAGGAAGGCAGGCTGCCTTCGCAGCATCCGTGCTGACCGGAGCAGAGGGCTTGAGCCACCATCCTCTTTATTCACTATTTAGAGATTGCTCAAAGTTTTCAGAAGAATTTTGGGGTTTGGCATTTTTCTGGGAAGATGTCTTTTAACTAACATAGAAAAAAAAAATTTGTCCTGCACCTAGAAATATGTCAGGCTTACAGTAGGTAGAAAAATATTGTCTTGTGATTTTTCTGAGGGAAGAATACGCTGGGTTGCGTTACTCGGGCAGTTTTCATGAATACAAAGCTTTGTGGCTCATTCTGCAAACAGGCAACAGAGCCGTGTGTATACAAACCAAGAGATGCAAAATTTCCAGGGCCCATCCTCAAGTTTCTTTAGAAATTCGCTAATTCTCCACGATGCTGCTAACCTTGTATTTCTCACCGTCACCACAAAAGAGAACAACTTCACGTATGGCTTCTGCCTAGATAATAAATAACCTCAGCAAGACAACCAAGAGAAATATTTCAAATTACTGTGGCTTCGCTGCACACCATGCGGTCATGAACACAAACCAGCAAGACTCAACTCTTTACCAGTCCCATGCAGAATAGCTTAATGAGTTTTTTAAACCTATGAATGTAAAGCACCAAGACCTGCGGTGCGGGATGGGATGGGAGTCATCCCTGCCAGACCCACCCTGCCCTGGGTACGTGGGTTGTGCTTTGCTTTCTGTATCTAGAGGCAAACTCAGGAGTAGGTTCTGGATGGTTTGCACTATGGTGGTGAAATCCATCGCTCACCATCAAATGCCAGGTAGTGCCCTGAGCAGAGGAAGGCTGGAGGAGAGGGCAGGAGGCCCAGGAGGAATTGCTGAGGCTGTCCTGACAGCGTGCCTGGGCACTTTGCTCAGAGCCATATGCCTCATCTCATGGGAATCTGTGTTTTATTTCACGGGTGGAGAGAATCAAATGGACACGAGCCACAACAACCATGAGCAACACCATCATCCATGAAGAATTGTCATTGTCTGGGCAAGATAATTTAGTTTTATTTTGGGTAAGAGAGTCCGTCCTACTCAACACCAAGTGATGAGTATTAGCAAACCATACAAGAGATGCAGAGAGCAAATGAATATCTCTGCAGAAAGTGATGGAGCCAGGGGAAACTCTGCATGATGGGCAGTTTGGTACCACGCAGCTCCCTGCCGTGATGTCCCCAAGGAAGTCGGACTCCAACGCAACGAAATATTGCAAAGGCAAANAAAAAAAAAAAAAAAGGTAACAGAAAGCAGCTAAAAAGCAAGCAGGAACTAAAGCAGGCTGTAACCTCGTGTACAGGCTGAATTAAAACCAAATGAGCTACTTTTCAATCTAAGCAATGTATGGGGTGATTTTGCTGAGGATGCCGCAATATTTGAACTATTTCTCTCCATCGTACAAAAATCCCCGAAGCAATCTGTTTACACCAACATTGCCTGAACGTTTCGGGACTCATACCTGGAAGCAAAAATACCCTTTGAGAAAAAGTGTCAAAAATCCCCTCTGTTTGCAAGATGTGGCTTTTCAATGGCAAGATTGAGACATATTTGTTTTTCCAACTTCCCCCAGGAAAGAGTTGTCTAATGTGAATTACCAGTTATTCCCCAGGACCTGTGACTCAGTCCTCACTGGAACATACTGGGTTTGTTCCAGGGGATTTGGCCCATTGGGTATCTCGCATGACTTCAGCAAACAGCTCCCTAGAAAGTCCTGGTTTTGACTGGTTTCAGCCAATATTTGATCAATATTTAATCGCTGCTGCTGTTGTGGCTGGTCCCCAGGAGGCTGTGCTACAGCCCCCTGCTCCCATCCTTCCCTGGGATGCTCCCAGTTGTCCCACTGCCCCCCACTCTACAGACATCAGGCTGCACCAAGGGGCTCAGATTTACCAAATACACCGTGACGATTAACACCACCACCCAGGGATTCGAGTCTTTTTTCCAGAGCATCGCTATTTAGACACGAGATCATTAAGTGTCATCATGTGTGTCGGTGGCAGGGTATAAAAAAGGAGAAGCTTTGGGCTCCGCTCCAGTCCCAGCAACATATACATTTCTCACTGTGTCTGAGCTACAGTTTGGCCCCAGAAAATGCATTACAGATTCCGAATGTGTACAGAAATTAGGCAATGTTTTTCCCTTCTGTCAGAAAATGCTCGTCAGCTGCTGAGCACGTACTGGCTGTGCTTATTTACAAAACCAGAAGGGAAAGGCAGTGTCTGACAGCCCCTCTCCCCTATTCTCTGCAGTATCCCCAGGGAACAGGCAGCTATTTTTCACTGTTTCCACTTTGTTAAACTTTGGTGGTAACATCTCATTTCTGGCTCGGATAGTGTCTGCTCTAGAAAATCTATTAATGACTTCACACTGTCCGGTCCTTTTGTAAAGGCAGAGTCAATGCTACAAATATGCTTTTAGGGTTTTCTCTTCATCTCTGGATATACCCTGCAAGCACCCAGTGCCACCTCTGGCTGCTTTCCTTCATACACCATGTGCCAGCAAATTGTCCCCTAAAGCCAGGAGCAGCCTGGCAGAGACACCAGCCCCCAGACCCGTCTCCTTCACCAGTGCCAACGTTTAACATACTGGTGAGCTCCTGGCGCTGAAAACGGGCAGGAGAAAACTCCCAGGGCAGGGTTTCAGCAGGACCAGGATGCCACCTGCTGCTCCTTAGCTCCATTTGGATGCTCCCACGTTAAAAGCCAAGATTAGGAATCACTTTTTCACACCTTTGAGAAGAGGAGCCCAGGGCTGGATGTAAGGACACGTTGCTGGGATGTTAAGCAAGAATGAGGCAGAAATTCAGAGCAAGGGGAAATAGCAGACCATCGCTGTGCACTCTTTCACACGGGGATCCCACTGCTCCTTCTCTTCTCTACCCAAATATTTGTATGACCCTTGAAAAACATTTTCTTAGGGTGGTCTGACTTTTATTAGAGATGCAGAAGCCCACGGTCACCCCTCATCGCAGGTCACAGGTTAGAGGCACACGGCGAGCACGGTGCTCCGGCACGGTGACAGGATGAGCCCAGGCTGTGACCTTGGTCCGGACACGGTTCATTCTCTCCCCACTTGCCCTCACTTGCACTGCCTGAACTTTTGCTCTGTCCTGCTGAGTCACTTTTATTCAGCTGATGATCTGTGTCATCCTTTATGCAAACAAGCGTAAATTGACTAATTAATCCCTGGGGTAACCCCACCGATTACAGCCGAGCCGCAGCCAAAGCGAAAGAGGACTAACATCTTTAATCTACTCTTTGTTCCTCTAGCACAGCCTTTGCCTTGTCCACGAGTCAAAGTAGACCTCTAATTATATGGATTTGGCTCTTAATCTTTTCTGGTCTCAAGAGATTCCGGTTGCTGAAAATTATGGATTTCACTTGGAAACTGATGAGGGTCTGTACAACATCACCAAAACGCCTCGCTGGGAAGCCGGTGACATTTTGGACCCGTGCACCAAAACCAGTGCTAGGGACTGATTGGAGCAGGATTAACCACCACACCGCCAGGAAACCCCAGTTCCTGCAGCTTGGCTCCCATTTAGAGCCCTCCGCCACCGCAGCGCTGGGTTGTGCAAAGTGCTGCGTTTGGACCTTTCGGCATCATTTCAAAACTGACTTATCGCCCAAACCACTCTTCGAGGGCAAGACACAAGCACTTGCTGCAACCCAGAAGCAGACAGGTGCAAATGGGAAGCGTCACCGTGTATTTAAGTGGCTTCATGTGAAATGACAAACCTTTCAAATCACAGCCAGAGCCTTCTCCATCACAAGCTTCCCTGCTTTTTTCCTTCCTCTAACCCATAACTTTCTTCGCAGCTCTGTGCAGCTGAAGGGTTTGTGACAGTTATTGTCAAAGACAATAGATCAGACCCACTGCTGGCAATCTGAAGGTTTCTTTTTTTTTTCCAGAGTGAAAAAGACGGGTTGCAGCTGACAGCTGTCCATAAAAATGGTAACGTACAAACGGTATAATATAAACTAAAGAGAGACCAAAAGTACCACCGAAAAAAAAAGAAAAAATGAGCTTGTTAGAACAGTCTGTATTACAGCTGTTTCCCTTGACAGTTTGCTGTACCCTAATACGCTCAACAAATTGGCAACCTGTCCTTATATATTTGCATCAGGATTCCCTTAAGGGAAATGTCTATATTATTCTGTTTTGGATAAAGGAAGCAGTTTGATATGACAGGTAGGTCAAGTGTTTCTTTAATAAAGCACATGGGTAGGAAGAAAGAAATAGGCTGTTGTCAATGACTTGACAAATAGGTAGATATGCCCCTCTTGAGTATAGCCAGGGAAATCTACTAGATAAATCGCCCTTGTTATTTTGATTTAACCACTTCCTCGCTGAATTTTTTTTTTTTTTTTTGCCCAGAGTCCTCAATAAAGGTCATACCAAAGATTTCTCTCTAGGCTGTGGAGTGTGGCGTTAACTCGGTTTGGATTTTAGTTATGCAGAACAAGTCCAGACCAAAGTTGCAAAATAATTTCTGTGTCATGTGAATGTGTGTAACGCTTATATGTGACACCAGTGGGTGGTCACACTGTCACTTCAGCAAAGTTTGTCATCTCAGTTCAGGTAGCATCTGCCCTGGTGACCCACACGATGCTGCCCGTCCCCTTCCTCTCAAAGGGACCGTGAACGTGAACAAGGAGCCTCCTCATCCCAGCATGGATGGGGGGCTGAGTGCACCCCTGTCTGCAGACCTTGCACCCTTTACACCCGNGTGGTCACACTGTCACTTCAGCAAAGTTTGTCATCTCAGTTCAGGTAGCATCTGCCCTGGTGACCCACATGATGCTGCCCATCCCCTTCCTCTCAAAGGGACCGTGAACGTGAACAAGGACCCTCCTCATCCCGGTGTGGACGGGGGGCTGAATGCACCCCTGTCCCCAGACCTTGCACCCTTTACACACACACAAACAGGCTGCAAAACCCCGTACTGCTGATCTGACAGCTGCTGTCCAAACCCAACCAGCCAGGGGTGCTTGGGACGCTTCCAAGTGAAAACCAGCCCTGGAATAGGAAATCATTCCCATTCTTAAAATTGCTGGGATTTACCTAAGAAAACCAATTCTGAAGGCTGGGGGGAAATTTTTCCCGAGCTGAACCTGGAAATCCTGCAGCAACGAAGCCATGGCTGGGGAGGTTATGCATGAAAATGGGCAAAAAGCCTCCGAGCGGGTCCAGCTGGTGAAGCTACTGGTTACCAGTGGTGCAGAAAGGATGCTGCAACAGCCGGGTCCAGCACGGCCACGGTCACAGGGTGCCATCAGGAGGGGACGGATCCGCCGCCGGGACACCCGTGGTGCCTGGCAGCCTCAGAGCCGTTCCAGCTGGTCACAGGCAAACATCTGCAGTGCTCAAAGCCTGGATTAGGTAAATACGTATTTAGGGACCTTTTACAGCAGAGAGCACTCTCCCAATTAATTCTAAAGGCCCCCTTGGAGCTGTAATGGCCTGTTGTGTAAACACATGGGAATGAATATTTCTTCAGTTCTTCTTCTTCTTTACCCCAAGGGTGAAGGTTTCCAACACTATAGCTTAATACAAACCCTCTCCCCGGCTGCAGCTTGGCAGATAGATTCATATACCAGGAGGAATTTATTTTTTTTCTGAAATTTGGATAAGAATTCGTATCAAGCTATTTAACCTGCTAAATGGAAATATTACATAAGATCATCTCTGTGGGGATTCTTGACTTGCTCATCCCTAAGAAAACACCACATTTTTTTAAAATATTGCGTTTCTTGGCCACTCAGACCATGTTGCTGGACCCAGGGATGCCCGCTCCGGGCTCAGCCCCTGCCAGGTTGGGGGGGGTCATTCTCTCTGCCCAGGGTCAGGGCACCACTGAAGAAGGGAAGGCTTCTCTTTCCTTCTCAGTTCTTTTTCCTACAAACACAGCCCTCAACAAATAGACCAGGACATTTTCTCACCCTTCAAAAGCAAACTGGGGAATAACCGCAGCATGTTCCTATTCACACTGACCCCTCCATCCCGCCCAGCCGTCCAGGCTCCCCACCCACCTTGGGCTCCTCTCACCAGCGATTCAGGAAGGAAGCACATCGAAACCTGAACAAGCAGGACCATGATCACTCTTCCCACTCTCAGTTATTCCCAACCTGGTGATTTAAGATGTATGCTCTGATTGTGTCAGATTTCTAAGTGGAGCTAACACAAAACCATTTTTTGCTAATTCTGAGTTATCTTCCAACAATTTTATCTTTTTTTTTCCAGCATTATCTTTTTCCCAGTAGTATCAGTATTATTATTATTATTTCTATTGCTATTGTTATTTTTATTGTTATTTCAATTCGTTATATGTTTATAATATATAATAGTTACGTATTAATAACATTAATACATAATAGTTATGTATTTATAACACACCCATCGTAGAGGGGTTGGAACTAGATGATCTTTAAGGCCCCTTCCAACCCAAACCATTCTATGATTCTATGAATAATATAATGTATTAGATAATTAGATTTCTATAATAAATATATATTATATAATTATATTTTGACTGTATTATTACTTATGATATTACTACTAGTATTAATAAAAATAAAAACTTAACTTGAATTTCTAGGATTGGACAAATACATATTTAGGGACAAAAATATCTTCTTTGTTAGAATTTTATTCTTGCCTTTCTGTTACATTCAAAGTGATTTTCCAGCTGCAGACCTTTCTGTATGGAAAAAAGCTGTTCTTTCCCCCAAATCAGTACACACTGCTGCTTTCCTTATCTGCCTGAAAGCACATTTTCTCCTATTTATAACTGGGCATTCCTGGGCTGCTGACCCAAACAAGGAGAGGGCTGGAGCTTCGTATTATCTTCTTTATTCTTCATATATGTAGAAAGCAGGATTCATGCCCCTGCTTTGGGGAAGTCACTCCTTTTCACCATACATGGTAGCACACAGAGCTTGGCAGCCCGTGTTGTGTTTTCCATATTAAGCCATACACAAGGGCAGCAAACAGGGAGCTGTTGACTATGCCCATTTAAAAAAAAAAAAAATCGGAGGCAGATGAAAAGCCGTGGTGGAGCTAGATGGTTATGTCTTGCTTCTCCTCTGGTGTTGAAGCCAACAGAAAAACCATGGCATTAGGCAAAGAAGCAGCCACCTTGTGTATGTTTTTATCAATATTGCATTAGTTGTATTATTACACTCGTTGTTGCTAGATTTAAAGGAAAAACTCATGTAAATGGCAGTCCCAAGAAAGATGCATCGTGCTCTCTAAGGAGGCTTTGCGTTGCCACGGGTTCATTAAGAAGCAAGGCTTCTAGATGCCTTCTTGGAGGATGTGTGCCGTTATTAATGTCATTAACATTGTCCCTTCTTCTACCGCAACCGCCTGTTATGACCAGGAGGCACAGAAAATACACGGGCTTTCACATAATAATTTCCTGAGAGAGACAAAATCCATGGTGAAGGACACAGATCTCCTCCAAAGCTGATCTGGGCACCTGGTGATGTGAAATCAAGCTCAGGCTGGGGCTGGGGACCTGGGCTGGGGACCAGGGCTGGGGACCAGGGCTGTCTCCCAGGATGCTGCACCCACATCTGGCTCCTGGGCTTCCCCCTCCACCTGTACACGGCTCCATCCCGTGCTGTTCATCCCATTTTGATTTTAAGCAATGCAAGCACAAATCTTCAGAGAAAAAAAAAAAGTGACAGAAGGAGGAGGTTCACATTTTAGTAATCTTTCTGCACAGCAAGAACTGAGAATTTGGGCTTCTTGGCTTTGGGCTGGAGCTTGGGAAGATTCTGGGTCTTCTAATTGATGGAAATGTTAAAATAAAAGGAAGATTTCCTACATTCTTTGCCAAGGAAACAAATCATGCTTCTGTTCAAAAAGCAGGTGCTTCTGGTGATACTTAATGAATTTTTGCATTTGGTGTTGCTGTTTTGTTCTGTTTCCCAAAACCAAGGAGTTTTGTTTCTCATCGCCTGCAGCAGTTTGAGTTCAGGTCCCTTAGTTTTCCTCACTCATGAGCACAAAGTTAATGTGTTTGAGTTGCCCAGCCTATAGGTAAAAAAAACGAGAAGGGAAATTATTTTGGAATAATATATTTTCTTTATTGTTTCCTTTAATGAAAACACTCTCGCTTCATTTGTATTTTGCAAAATCCTCTCTTTTGACCACTTTTCTTTTCCTTTCCCAGCGTAAGTTTCAACCTAAACCGAGTTGACATGTTCCTTTTAATGTGTTTTTAAAATATGCTTAATGGTGCTGAAAGCTAAGGAAGCTCAAATGTAATTCCAAAAGCCTGAACCCACCAGAAGCCTAATGCAAACATTATTATTAAAACTCCGCAATGGTTAGAGGTTTCGGGGAAACCTGGGTGTTCGTTAACGAAATCAGAAATTTATCTGCACGAGGAAAATGCGTTCTGTCGTTTGGCATCTTGACGGCCGTTCAATTTTTCTTTTTTTTTTTTTTTTCTGCACCCAGAAAAATCTGTTTCCAATGTTTCTGCCACAAAGAATATGGAACAGCGGGAGCAGGAGCAGAAGTTGTTGCAAGAGGGGGGATTTACCGATTGTTATTCCGCTCACATCTCCTGCAGGCACGCTCCCTCTCCCCAGATTTCTCCTGAGAAATTGGCTGAATAAAGAACGGCTCCAACACGACGGGCGGGAGAGAGGAAGAATATTTCTCCAATCCACATGGGACGGGCATGTGAATTGTCCAGCAAACCTTAATCAATGGTCCTTACATTTCCCCAGCAGTTAACCTTCGCCGGACGGAGGAGCTCAGTATTTTTGCAGCCTGGGGAAGGGGCTCCCAGGGCAGCTGGACCTGAGCGCTTGTGCCCTTGGTGCCAAACCCCTTCAAATTCCCACACTGCTCAGGACTGGTACTTTTAGGGACTTTTTCACTTGGTCATGTTGTCCCCCACCTGTCTGGACCCAACAGGACCAGTGCTTCACCGGGCTGAGCATCCAGGAGAGCAGTGAAAATCCTCTTTGGAAACAACAGCAGATTTNAGGGGCTCCCAGGGCAGCTGGACCTGAGCGCTTGTGCCCTTGGTGCCAAACCCCTTCAAATTCCCACACTGCTCAGGACTGGCACTTTTAGGGACTTTTTCACTTGGTCATGGTGTCCCCCACCTGTCTGAGGTCCAGTGCTTCACTGGGCTGAGCATCCAGGAGAGCACTGAAAATCCTCTTTGGAAACGACAGCAGATTGCTTCAGTCCACGGTGAAAGAACATCTGTGAAGAGCTGTGGCCATGGTGGTTTTGGGGAGATGAACTCTCTTACTCACCCTGGCACCATCCCCTGCTACACAGAGACAAAAATCCAGCTGGGATGCTCTGGTGGTGTCTGGTGTTCTGCTCCAGGCCAGCACACAGCTCAAGCTTTGCCTTGAAATGTTCACCATTTGCTGGGAAGCTGCTGTTGTAACTTCCAAAGGAGGCAAAAGCAGAGGTTTCTCTGGATATTTTTCTCTCCCCACCTCAGCAGGGCATGAGCGTGCTTCATTTCACCTCCAACCCAAAACCTCCTGGTCGTGGACAGACCTTGGGTTTTCATGTAGTGCCATTCCTTTAAGGGAAGGAGAGCCAAAACCAAAATAACCATCCTGGAGGTATGCCGTCAGCAGAGAAATAACACAGGACTTCTCTCCCTGCCAGCCACAAAGGAAGGATTTTCATTCAACGTCAGCGGGCTCCTTCCTGCATGCCTTGCGGCCAGAAGCACGTGGAAAACCTGACGGCAGTGCCTCTGCCTTCCTTCTGTTGGGGGAAACACCACGTTCACCTCTCACTGCAGGCACGAGCTGTAAGAATCACAGAATCACAGACTGGTTTGGGTTGGAAGGGACCTTAAAGCCCATCCAGTGCCACCTCCTGCCATGGGCAGGGACACCTCCCACCAGCCCAGGTTGCCCAAAGCCTCATCCAGCCTGGCCTTGAACCCCTCCAGGGATGGGGCATCCACAGCTTCTCTGGGCACCCTGATCACTGCCTCACCCCCCACACAGGAAAACATTTCTTCCTGATATCTAGTCTAAATCTGCCCTGTTCCAGTTTAAATCCATTACCCCTCATCCTGTCACTACATGCCCTGTTTTCCTATTTTGCTTGTTTTGTTTTTTTTAAATTCAGAACTAATAATGACATAAAAACAACTTTTATTTTTTTACTTGCACTTCAGATAGGAAATTATCTTTGTTGGAAAATATAGCCTTTCTCTCTAAAAACATGGTCAGCTGTGTGAATTCATTGACAAGAATATTCCCTGCTACTGAATTAGCAGCAAAATAAGAAAGGAAAGAAAACCTGAACTCAGTGAACCATGATCAAGTAATCCGAGGAAATCAGCATGTTTCTCTCTAGACAGTTCAGAATACCAAATGCTAAGACTCAAGAATCCCACTAAATGTACCTCTTCTCTTTATCTCTGCGAGCGTCTGACGATATTTTCCATTCTCGCCATTTCATCGTGAGTCGGCTGCATTTACGGGTGATTTAGAGCTCAGATCAGTTTTTAAACTAACAATTTAAGCTTTTCTTTTTTTTTTTTTTTTTTAGTTAATGCATTTCCAGCCTTCCTGAAAGGCACACGAGTGCAAAATGTTCAACCTTCAGAGAGCGAATAAAAGAACCTGATAGGAAACATTTCTCAGCTCTCATTCTAAGCCAAGCTCATGATTCCTGAAAGCTTGGATTAAGCAATACAACTCAATGAAAACAAAGAGGCTTGTAGAGTGGAGCAAGCAGCGTATTCCACACACAAGGCCTTGATTTTATTTCTGGTTTGTTTTTTTTTTTTTTCCTATTGCTGCTGTCTAACAACCTCTTTCCAAAGCGCTGTTCCAGGTTTCACAGCTTAGCACCTGGTTGGCATCATCCGACCACTCGTCTTTCCCACCTTTGACTCTGACTTCACGTCGGGTGGGTTTGGGAGGACTCAGAGGACGGCAGGTCCCGTGGTGAAGCTCATCTTCATCCCCTGCCCTTGGTGTGGAGAGGGATTTTCCACCAGCCTGCTGGGATGGAGGTGCCCCTTGGGGCTCCCCTCTAAGAGCCTTTCCCAGTGCTGCGGGAGACCACACACTGCAGCCCAAATAATTAGTGAAAGCCTGATTTCATGCATATATTTGCTTTATTCCTTTATTATAACACAATAAGCAAGGGAACGGGGGAATTCAGCCGGCAGCCAATGCCGCCATGGGCTGGGAGTGCTGTCGGGGCAAGCCCTGGCCGTGCCGCGGAGCAGCCCTCTGCAGACGGCAGCGTGCAGCCCTGTTCGGTCACGCCACACCGACAGGGCTGAGGCTGCCAACTGCTGCACACAAACCCCATGGAAACCCTTCATTCAGCACCGCTCTGGGCCAGGCAAACACCCCAGGGAGGGGTCGGATGATGCCCGGCCACCTCCAGAGCAATGCCAGCAGCACCAGCAAGCACGGGCGATGCTCCCGTCGGCTCTCAGCGTCCTCGGCTGCAGGATGGGTGGGTGATCAGGATTGGTGCCTGTTTGGGGAAAAAGGCAAAACACCATAAATCATATTTAATCTGCTGAAACCTCCAAGTGATAGCACAGTTGAAAAGATTACTTTATTTATAAAACACATGTGGAGATCTTAATCAAGCCATGAATTAGGTCTTTTTTGCCAATTAAGTCTCACTCATTCTGTAGTTGGAAGCGATCAAAAAAAAAAAAGGCAGAATTATCGATGGCACGTCTATGTGCCCCTGAAAATACCCCTTGTGCTGGACCTACGGTAAATCACCTCTCACCGTGTGCCAAGGAGGCTGGTGCCCTCAGCTCCCCTGGACCTGGGAGGAGAGCAGGACTTAGCTTCAACCTAACGAATGGGCAGGATTTTGATCATACTTTATCTAAGTCTTATTTGAAAATAAAAGGCAGTATTGTAGCTAAATGGCAAAGGGATAGCATTCCAAATAGGATTCCAGATAAGGTTCCAAGTCTCCCATTTGGAATCAGTCCCCCCAGTACTCACCAGAGCCATCAGAGGGGTTTTTTTTGCCCAGGTCAAGGAAGTTGCACTCGTTGCCTTTTACTGAAATATCGCCGTTGTATGCTGTTGGTCCTAGTGGTGACCAAATGGTGAGAACTGCTCTCAGGCAAAATAATAAGAGAAGCACTCTGGCTATAAGCATAATGAGCTTTATTTAATATTAGATCCAGAATGCCAGCTAGTCAACTTTTTAGAAGTGCATGGATTAATTGGCTTAATAAAATGAGTGATAAACTAACAGTAACAGTACTTTGAACAGCTATGCAACTTCACACATAAGCCTAAAACTTTGGCCACACCTTAATGATCCACCCAACATCTCTAGAATTATTAACATGTTAATTTTAATTAAGAGGCACAGGGAGATTTGTTCCAGGCGGATACAGCAAGCCCATTTATCCGGAGCAGCTTGTACACTGCTTAATTCAAATCATTCCTCTGCCGTTGCAGAAGCAAACGGTGGAGCCAAGAAAGCTGCAAAAGGGCTTAGATGCCCAAGCACGAAATGTTCATCTTCAAACCTCCCTGACCTTACAGCAAGCATCTATAAACAGCTGTGTTTTCTACATTAAAGTTCTCCAGATGTCTAAAATTCCCAGAAGTTGCCCGTGCAGCTCAGGACTTATCTCATACACAAATTCTATCAGCATCTGCAGAGGAGGCTTCTCCACCCATCACCCCTGCAGCACCCAGTCTGGCAGCACCCTCACGTGGGAAAGGAGCACCCTGAGCTCCAGCCCCAAACCCAGATGAAGTTTAGGACCTGTACCACATCCTCCAAATACAGAGCACCCCTCCTCCTTGTGCGCCATCACCGGGTATCTCATCAGCAGAGACTGGCAGCACTGGGGAGCGCTGGACCCCGGGTGGGTGCAGGGGAGCACCCATGCAGCACACAGCCTGTGCACCCTCCTCCAGCAGCACAAGCAACCAGCATGGGGCTGGGGAGCCCTTGTCGGTGCCATGGAGCCCTCGTGGGTGCCATGCCCTGGGAACACTGCAGTGGCAGGGGCGCGGGTGGCTCCACCCCAGCCCTGGTCTTTCCTTCACCTCTGTGGACATGTCCCAGCAGGTTGATGTTTTTTAACTCTTGCGGAAACACTCGGACTGGGTGATGAAAGCTGTTCCTGTGAGGTGGAGCCATGACCCGAGGACGACGTATGATTCCCACTCCTGGTGCGCAGGTGAACAGCCGCCAAGGAGAGTGTGTCCTTCCTCCTCCTCCTGCCTGGCCTTGGCATGTCCTCACCAGGCTCAGGATGCCACCTCATCCCAGGCGTTTCCTTCTGCGGTCCGGCATTTCACCACCGCTCACGCAAGCACAGGATGCTGGTCATTGCATCACTCCAGGGGTCCAGCAGCAGCAGGACTAGTGCTTCGTCGAGCAGTAAACCAAAACCAGGGCATGCAAAGCGGTAAAGTCAGTAACAGAGACCTTGCTGTATCTGTATCGTATGTTCTCACGCACTTATACATAGCAGACATAGAGAATCAGTGTGGGTACAGCAAACCTCAGGGAGAGTCTGACCCAAAAGGATGAACACCCCAAATCAGCCACCATCCCACTGGGAGACCCCACCAGGGGAATCACCTAAAGCACTGGCCTGAGACAGTAGGAGGGGGCTCCTGCAACCAAGGTGACAGATGCACGAGGTGCCCGGAGAGATGGACTCTGCGAAGACGAGCCCTAGGGGGACACTGTGCAAGTGTTGTGTCTCAGCCTGGTCCTCACCATTTTGGGATGAATGATCCCATTTGCCTGATAGTTGTTAATCTGCAAGATGCACCATTGCATTCACCCATTCCCAGTCCTATGCACTGCACTGAGCTGCTGCCATGAATCTGTGGAGTGACACCTGTATTTGACATTTTCCTTCCACTACTGGAGGAGGAGCTCAAGCCTTTTGATCCAAATTCACAAATTTCTGAAGCCTGATTAAAATGTTTTTATTATGTCTAGAGATGGCAATAATTTTAATGGTCCATTTGAAGAGACAGTGATTCATGCAAATGGGGGATGCTTGCATCCTGAAAAGTGATTCTTGATTTATCCTAGTGCACAACTAGTTAGCACTGCACCAAAATATCATCAAACCTGTTCAGCCTCTGACTCAGGGCTTGTTTCCATTGAGCAGATCATATCTCCCTGGAAGTAGATTTGTAGCAAAATTGTGCACCTGCTTTTCAGAAATGCTGGTAACTCCAGAAGGTGGAGGACTTGGGTATCGTTAAAGTAGAAGAAGTTTTTTTTAAATTTAAAAATTATAGTAGCTCACTGAAAGCAAAGTGTTATCCTGACTCATATCATATTGGTCAAAATATCTGTCAGAAAGGCTGTGTAGGTCCAAAGTGGAAACCGGTCACCAGCCAGAGCCATTCCCCAGTCCCCCAGTCCAGGCAGGGACATGTCTCTGCCCGACCGCATACAACAAAAGGAAATACAGAAAGATTAACTTAAACACTAATTCCATTTTAATTAAATGCTTTATATCAACATCTATGTCACTTAAAACAGGTAATTTCCTATTTCCAGATATGTTTTAAGGCTTACATAAGCTTCGTTTGTGAGGTGTTTTTATTGATGTACTCAGCAGGGGATTTACATTGCTTTTTGTTCCATTGTAATCCCAAATCCAGATCGAAGAGATACTCTTACGCGGATGCAGGAGTTTACACAGAGCAGTAGCGGAATCGATGGAGCTGTGCTCGTGCTTAGCCC